>OX465095.1:52546271-52609686 GCA_949987625.1 Chalcis sispes
ACCTTCTCTACTTATCCATCGATTGTTGAATCTTTCATTCAGATAATTTTTAACAATTATTGTCCAATATGGAGAAGCACCGTCTTGTTGTAGCCATAATCTATTTCTCGTCAATTAAGGTCAACTTCTTGAAGCAGAACTGGGAGTTGATCCCTTATTAACTGCAAATAAGTTTATACGTCAGCTTTGCTTTCAAAAAAGTAAGGGCTAATCAAATAGCCATTAATGATTCTGCATCATACATTTAAGCTTCAGCGATGTTGATGATCAACCTCTTGCATCCAGTGTGGAGTAACTGAAGACTAGAAGTGACAATTATGGCGATTCAAGACGCCAGTACTTTGAAATTTAGCCTTATCGCTGAAAATAACATATTTGAAAAAATTATTGTCATTATTGACCTGCTGCGTCATCCATTGGCAAAAAGTAAGTCGTCTTTGATAATCCTCAACCGATAAAGCTTGGTTTAGTGATGTGTGATACAGATGGTACTTTACATTTTTTAGATATCTGCTGGAGGTTGATTTTGTTACACTAAGCTCTCGTTCAATTTTACGTAAACGTATATGAGGATCCAGGTGCATCATAGCTAGTACCGCAATCATTTGAGGATTATTAGCATAATTTTCTGTTAACATGGACCTCCTTTTACGAGCTAACTTACCTTGTCCGCCACGCAACTCAATATTACGAATAATAGTATCATTGGGATGACGTCTTTCAGGGAATCTAGCAGCATACAAAATTGAAGCTTAAACTCCTAACACAAAGAAAATATCGATAATTTCATTAGCTGTGTAGTCATGCATAATGAGAAAATGTCAAAATATAAAATAAAAGAAATTCAAACAAATTTAATTCAAGAAATGAACAAACAAATAAATTATTTTTTTAACCTTTAACTGGTGACAAGCGGTCTCACAGGCCGAGCGGTGTCAGTGAAACGTCATTTCACCCCCTTCCTTGCGCTTCCTTTGTTTCAACGTCTGAGTAGCTGCAAGTTTTTTTGCGTCCACGCCGCAGATAGTGACAGTTGCGTCGTATTGTCCTATATTGGTAAATTACAACAACATAAAATTCGGCAGCGGTCTCTCAGACCGTACGTCACCACTGACGTAACTTTTTAACGTAATTTTGCTATATTTTTTTTTCGTGTTTTTACGGTAATAACTAAAAATGAGTAATTCTGCACCTCCAAAAAAGAAGCGTAGGGATTTGGGAGTTGGAAATGTACTGTCAAATACTTAAATTGAAGCGTGTCTGGCACAGGAAGATTCAAGTGGGTCGGAAGCAGAAAATGTTCCCGAAAATTTCATTCCGGAGCAAAGTGATCACGACTCGAATAGCGAAGAAAGTGCTTCTGAAGATGAAGAACCAATTCAAGAAAATCAGCAATCAGAAAGCGACAGTAATGATCAACCTTTATCAAGGTTAGTTAGATGTTTCGTTGGCAAAAATAGGTTCAAGTGGGCAAAAGATCCGCTAAACAGAGCTGTGCGAACAAGCCATCATAATATTATAGCTCGAATGCCAGAGACAAGGTTAGATGTACATGACGAAAGAAATCTTTTTTCTCTATGGCAGAAAATAATGAGTCTGGATATCTTAGAAGAAATATTGAAGTGGACAAATGAGAAAATTCGTGAACTCAAATTGAAGTACAGCAGAGACAATCGTCCTGAATTACAAGATCTAGATATGATCGAATTGCATGCATTCCTTGGTCTTCTTATGTATACAGCTGTGTTCAAATCAAATCACGAAAATTGTGAATACTTATTTGCAACTGATGGGACAGGGAGAGACATTTTTAGATCTGTAATGTCACAAAAAAGGTTTCTTAATTTGTTGTTATGCTTGCGGTTTGATAATGGAGTAGACCGACAAGAAAGAAAAGAGAATGATAAGCTAGCAGCAATTTCCAACATATTCCGAATATTTGTGCATAACTGCCAATCCCTATACAGCATTGGAGAGTGTGCAACTATCGATGAAATGTTGATAGCTTTCAGAGGTCGCTCTTATTTTGTTGTGTATATGCCAAATAAACCATCGAAGTACGGTTTGAAGATGATGTGTATGTGCGATGCCAAGACTAATTATTTTTATAATGGCTATATTTACTGTGGTAAGGGGTCTGATGGTGAAACGTTGACAAACGAAGAAAAGAAGTTTTTAGTTCCATCACAAGCAGTGATTCGTTTGACAAAACCTATACACGGTAGTAACCGCAATGTAACGTTCGACAATTGGTTCACATCGATTGAATTGGTTGACGCTCTAAAAAAACGAGGTCTGACATGTGTAGGTACTCTAAAAAAAAACAAAAGAGAAATTCCTAAAGAGTTCTTGCCATCTAAATCAGGAGATGTAGGATCGACACTCTATGGATTTACCAATCAAATGACTTTGATTTTTCACGTGCCAAAGAAAAATAAAGGTGTGTGTTTAGTTTCTTCAATGCATTATTGTGAGACTATTGATGAAAATACAGGCAAACCTGAAATTATCGCCTATTACAATTCAACAAAAGGAGGGGTTGACGAGATAGATAAAAAATGCTCCATCTACACCTGCAGTCGCTGAACGCGAAGGTGGCCCATGGTGATATTTTATCGAATGTTGGACATAAGTACGGTGAATGCTAATCGAGGACAATTCATTAAAATTTTGGCTAGCACCGCGGTATTATCACACATGCAGCGCAGAGTTTATAATACTCACATTCCACGCGATATACGCGTCAACTTAGCACGTATTTTGGGTTCTGATTTGCCACCTGAACCCCAAAACTTAGAGGATAGGCCGAAAACACGGAAAACCTGTGCCAGTTGTCCTTCTAAATTGAATCGCAAATCAAATTACTAATGTAATACATGTAAAAAACATGTGTGCTTGCAATGTGCCAAACAATTATGCCCCGACTGTCAATAAAAATAACCAAAGTTTGACCAATGCCAGTTTTTTTAAATGATACCTGTGATTAAAAGAATATTTTTTTTTGTTGATTAGAGTATCGTAACTATAAGGAAAAAAAGTATTTTTGTTATAATTATGTTGATTTATTTTTTTTTGTGTGATTATTGATCTCATTTTTAGATTTTTGATTTTTGTTCCTACTTACATTATAATAGCATGTTAATAATTAAAAATTACATTCAGAGTCTATTGGGTGGTTTTATTTAATCCTTTTATACATTAATCAACTGTTTTTAAAAACTGAGGTAAGCTAGCATAAATACTTTCGATGCTATAGACCATTTAACAGCAGCGGCTTCTCAGGCCGCGCGTCACCAGTTACGTTACACAAAAACCATGTCACCAGTCAAAGGTTAATTGAATCATGAATTTTTTTAAGAATGAGAGAATTTGTAGGAATTCGAATTTTCTCAAAATGATGCCTCAATTTCGCTTTCAAATAAACTTACAATGAATGATACAGTTGATTTAAATAAGTAATAACTTCAGGAACCACGATATGGCCACTATTATTCAGAAACCACTATATGGCAACCAAATTCACAATCAAAAAACTAACAAAATAAGAATTTATTCACGTTTCCAGAATGATTGTAATAAACTATGTTTTTCATTGAAGGCGATCGCCGACTATCAGAATGTTAAATCAAAGCAAAAATAATGCAAAATTCAAGACTATCAAACTTCTCTTATCATTATGGAAGAATCTTTGTTTATTAAGAAAAGTATTATTAGCTGCAAAAAAACTATTTTCTGTATGTCTAATTTAGTTTAAGTTTATTTATAATGAAAATTATTTTTAAAACATTCACTGCTTTTTCAATGCTAATTTTTTTTATTATGCGTAACTAAACTAAGGGGAACATCATTATTTGTCTACTGTTAAAAGAATGCCAATTGAAGTATTAAGTATCAAAATTAGGATTAAAAGTTTAAGTTCGCTTTTAAAAAAATGTAACTTGACCTTCAAATAGCCTTCAAGGTGATGGTCAAAGTCATGGTCAATATCGTGGAAAAGATATTCCACATAAGTTTTTTGCCTTTTTTATTTCCATGACAAAAAGCAGAGACTTTCCTTTAAAAATATTAATTTGATCTAAAAATGACCACGAAGGTTATGGTCAAGTTCATAACTGTTTAGACGTAAAATTTTTTGCTTTTTTCTCTTTAGGATCAAAGGTAAGGCTTGCTATGTAAAATATTGAATCAACCTTTAAATGGCCTTGAAGGTCATATTTAAGGTCATGGTCAAGGTTCCATTAGGACGTAAAATTTTCTGCTCTTCAGTTATCCGGGGTCAAAAGTAAGGGTTTTCGTTAAAAAATAACCAAATTGACATTCAAATAACCTTGAAGGCCATATTTAAGGTCATGGTTAAGGTCATAGTTAGGCGTCCTTTTCAAAGTCTAACAACGTTTGTCTAAAAACTTTTTTGGTAAAACCTTTAGTTCTAGATATATGCATCCGTTTTTCTAAAATGGGACACCCAGTATAACAAATGATAACGAATTTTACAATATCTTAAACACCGAATTATGCCAAGAAGAACATTCAAGTTTAGGAAAAAAGGCTTGTTTTGTGATTTCAATAATCGGTACTTTAGACGATTAAAATGTTACCAACGATCATAATAATGCTATACGCTCCGAGAAATTAAAAGAAATCATACCGTTAGACCATCTCAATCACAAAGAGAAACAACAAGCAATAAGTTTAATGTCTAATTACTCAAATTTTTTTTAGAAGGCGACGAACTACTTGCTACTAATATAATTATGCATTGCATCCCCATGATAGACGATAACCCGGTAAATATAAAGCAGTATCACTTACCTCACGTTTTAAAAGAGGAAGTAGACAAACAAGTACAAGACCTGTTAAAGTGGGTTAATAAACCTTTTCGATCCGCGTACTGCACTAGACTCTGGGTAGTGCCAAAAAAGCGGATGCTAATGAAAAACCTAGATGGCGAGTAGTCCTGGATTTTAGACCGCCAAATGAAAAAACAATACCGATAGCTTACCCGTTGCCCAACACTACTGACATTTTTTATCAAGTCGTTAACACAACATATTATACGGTAATCGATTGCGTCTCTGGCTTCCATCAAACCTTGATCCATCCAGACGATGCGCATAAAACGGCTTTCTCTACGCCGAGCGGCCACTTCGAATTCTTACGAATGTCTTTCGTACTCCGAAACGCCGGCGTTGAATACCAAAACACCATGAATGTCACCTTAGATAGCTTATTGGGTAAAGGCGTTTTCGTATATATTGATAACGTCGTTATTTACGCCAAAGATTTACAAGAGCATAAAAGACCATTCAGCGAGGTTATGCAAAGGCTAAGAAAAACAAACTGAAAATTAGAACCCAGTAATAATTATGTCACTCATTTTAGCTCGTACATAAAATTTTGTATGACATTTTTATTTATTTATGCATATCTATATTTTATTATTACTTATTTTATGTGTTTATTCTATTTTATTATTCTCGTGCGAATAATAAAGGCGTCTGCGGCGCCCTCTAGGCGCGCAGTCTCGTTATTTAATAGCCAGACCTCGTATTAAACTCCATGATTCGTCGCGTGAATCACTTTTTAAAGGGATTATTTTAATGGCTTGAACGGAAAGTTCAGCGTGGGGCGCATACACCCCACGCGGCAGGGAATATGTTAAAACATCAATTTTCATTTGTTTTTTCATTGTTAATTAAAAATTATAATTGTTAATTATAAGAACATTATTTAAAAGTTTTTGCTAACTCATGATTTATTTCAAGCAATTAAATTTACTATATTCATTTTAAATCAAAATAAAATTGACTTCCCGCGTAAAGACAATACAGAACTTTTCAGTGTTAGTGGTTACCCGGCGCTTGCAAAAAGAATTTTACTGTTACGTGCGGGGGAACACGCACAACATGAAATTTTAATATTTATCTTAATGCGGGACTCACTAACCCGTCCTGCACGGGCCTCTCGCGCATCGCGAACTGAAAACGATCTTATCTCTATATTTTTATACGGCATCCGGACGAGTCGATGCCTCTTTTCCGTAGGGGCATAGAAAAAATTGCGCTATGACATACATTTTAGTAATGTAAAGCTTATCTTATTCATAATTGCGAGGGATTGGTGAGACAGGCCCCTAGGCTCCCAAATCTTTCAGTCGATCGAACATGTATATGGTTATATAAATATATTTTTATCAATGATTCCCAGGATGTACGATGGTGGCACGCCGGTCGGTACAAATTCATTCTCTTGGTTTCATCAAAATAAATATACTACACGCTTCCATACAGCACTTTAAAAAACAAAAAAAAACCTTTTGTTCGACGAATTGACGAACGCCCGAATCGACAATCTACAAAAACTCAAACGGAAAAAACTCTTTTTAATCGACAACTGACGTACTCCCGAATTGACGATCTACAAAAAAACTCTTTTAAATTGACAAACGGAAAAAACTCTCTTTTAATCGACGAACTGACGAACGCTCGAAAAAACTCTCCGCGGGTCCGCTCTTCCCCAATACTTAAAGACTCGGTCGCGGATACATCGTGGGAATTTTTGCTTGTTAGGCATCAGCGTAAGTCTTTGTAGACTCCTGAATCTTCTCCGCCCCTCTTAACAAAAATGCAACTTTTGTACATTTATTTCTCTAAGTATGCGTTTACCGAGAAGAGTTGGGTTACTCGGCTCTCTATACGTGTATTGGAAGAAGTTATTCTCCACGTCTCTTGGGTTTTTCCACAGAATTTAACTTGCAATATTGTTGCAAGCAGTACAAATTTTACATAGGAACCAACACACTGTCATATATAGTAGAAACGTTCCATTGAATAGAGCACTCAGCGTCATCACACATTACAATATTTATTTAACATTTATATACTGTATATTTGTTCTTATGATTTTCGTTGGTATAAGATAAAATAGGGTTTTCTGTATATATTTCACTAGTTTAATCGATTACCAATTTATTTATAATTATGAATCTATTATAATATTTGTTGATAAATTTATTTATAATTTAAAAATTTTAATTTAATTAATTTTAAGATTTTAATTTTTACGTCACGTAACAATTATTTATAATTAAAATTTTGTTTAAACTAATAGTTGAATGTTCATCGTGAACACAATAAAATAAAAAACATGTATATTTTTGTTGAATTTTTCAATTGTTAATTAACAAATTGTTTACACAAATTAATAAAAAAATTAATTTTTGCATCATCTAATAATAGCAATAGATTCTGCGAAAACAAATTCAGGGATATTATTAGATTTGAGGATGCATAATGAATAATAAAATATTAATTTTTTACAATTAAAATTGAAATAAATAAATTAAGGAAATTGTATCCTAATTCTGCTCGTAGCTAAACAATGTGAGATACTAAAAGGAATACTATACGACGTTTGCTATTGCTGAAAATAAGAAATATTAATGAATAGAATTTATTTAAATAAATTATTTATTAATAAACTGTTTAAACAAATAATTGCAAAAATTAATTCTTACAAAATTTGACAGCGGCAATCGGTTCTGCAAAAAAAATTACGAAGGAGCACGAGTATGAAAAACTTAAATTTCTGATAACAGTTAATTTCTAAATTAAAAAAAAAAAAAAAAAGAAAGATTTTAATACAAAAATGAGACTTTGAAGCGTTCAGAAGAACGTCATTTGCTGATGTAAGTAAAAAACTAAAATGCTACAAAAACAGCAATATTGGATTAACTATTTTAAATTTCATTTTAAATTTCATTTTTGGCTAAGTGAGTCAAAATATACGAGTAGTTGGAAACGTTGAAATGGTGAGTGTTACATCACCCACTATATTTTTCAGTTATTACTTCTGATTTTCACTTGTTTGGATATGTGACTTACAATTTGAACAATGCTTCACTTTTTATAAATCTACTTGTAAGTAAATCGAATCGCCTTAAAATTTGAGTAATTTTTTTTAACTTAATCTATATGCTACCGGAAAGATTAAGAAATATATCTTGCTAGTTGTAAGCAATTCTTCGAATTTTATAATCATTTCTTTAAAGCAGAAATTTTACAAGAAAATACTATAAAATCAATGAATGCTTCTAATATTTAAAATTATAAAATTTTATTAATTTATATTTTTTATCAGTTTCATGAATACTTTGGTTGCTCTCTGAGATGTGTTTATTAAATTAAGTCGAATAAAAAAATATATTAACCATTTAACGTTCAAAAAACAGATTCTGCATGTACCCCTTTTCGGAGCATAATTTATCTTGAAAAGATTGGCTCAAAAATGTTTAATCTACCTTGCTGACCATTTGTGAGTTCACTCTTTCTGATGGTGCAATTTAAGCCAAAATTTGTTACTACTAGAAGTAGATGAAAAAAAAAAATATTAGATATTTTACCTACAGATCTGTTTAAGATTTTCTTTTCTTAAAACACTGAAACAATACATTGTTGATGCCATTATAGTAGACAAAAATCTGCTGACCATCAATCGCTTCACTACATTTTTAGGCATCATTATATTCGCAATGCTCAATAAGAGGTTGTTACTAAGAGATTATGAGTCCACGACTAAAAGTAGAATACGTCGTATCAGTCATAAAACGTCAGAAATTTGAATAACTAAAACTCCTCATAAAATATCACAAATTGAATGATAAAAACGCAAATAATAAAATATGGCATATCCGTCATATTATAAATATATGCAACGAAAACATCAAGTGTTTTTGTTTCGTTTGTACAGTTTTTCGCGTTGATGAGATGATACTGTACGATATCAAAATGTATGATATAAATCTGTCTTGTTCTTCATAAATTAAAATTTATTCATATTATATTATTTTTATTTTTATTAAATTATGAAAAAAATAATTATTTTATAACTGTAACAGAATTGAATAATGATGATGTTTCTTAAAATATAAGTTCATTTCATTGTCATTTATTAATAGTGTTATATTTTTTTAATACTTTTGTACATATTTTCTATATATATTTATATATGAAGAGTGTAGAGTAATATACACAGACATGCGGCAAATACACACACAAATATATTGCCGTACATGTTACTTTCCCTACTCACAGTAAAGTGCAGTGGAGAGGGAAGCGACGCCTGTTCAAACAAATGGTTAAAACAAATTAAGTTTGCAAACATAGTAGAAAATTTGTGATTAGCAACCCAAATGACATGACATATTTCAGGTGTAAACTGTAAAAAACTTATCCGTATTTTTGTTTATCAATTAAATTTGTTTATCAATTGAACTGTTCTTTTACAAATATAAAACTAAAGGAAAAAAGAAACCAATTACAGTATTGCAAAAAACAATTATCGAAGGCACTTTCTCGCCTGTATTATTGGATGGTAAGATAAGGATTCCAAAATATCGAATAAAAAAACGCACTTTGAAAAATGCTACTTTTTTACGAAAACAGTCGACAAGATAGATTAAAAATTTTTAGTCGACGTTTTTATGATAAATATGCCCATGAAAAGATTACATGCGAAACATGTCTTTTGGACGTAAAATAATTGATTTCCAAAATATTCTTAAGTATTTTTTATAACAATATTGATTATAATTCTTATTAATAAGTTTCAATTTTAAGAGTATCTTCTATTTTAATATAATGACTGAATCATCTAGTCGCTCATCCGGTAGAGTACTGGATCTACTATCAAAAAAATTAAAATTCGATATTTGGGACGTTCCAATGAATTCTTAGTACATTTAGAAGTCGAGTATTAATTGTTTTGAAAATTTGTCAATTTTTAGTTCATATTAAAATAAGATTTTCTGCTAAGTATAATATTTGCTCAAAATATTAATTTTTTAAAAAGTTATGCGCATTTAAAAAAAGGAGTGAAATTTTTTAACCGTTATGTCTCGAATACTAATCATCCGAATCAATACTTGGCAGAAAATCTTATTTTAATATGAACTAAAAATTGACAAATTTTCAGAAAAAATTAATACTTGACTCCGAAATGTACTAAGAATTCATTGGAACATCCCATTTGTCTTTGCTAACTGACATAACTACTGTTCTGACTTAATTAGCACGCTAATAAGGTAGCAAAAAGTATTTATAAGAATATAATAAAAATAAAAAAAAAATATGTATAATGATTGTTGAAAAATTTACATTTAAATAAAACAACTATTACACGTTTGATTTTTAATTTTTTTCAGGCAATAGATGGAGCTGCATCTTCGCAGATATATTTGCAGTTGCTTGCTATATATTTATTTCAAAATGAATTGTAAGCATGATAAATTAATTTTTTTAAATGATTTATTTAATGTACAGCATGATTGTTAATATTTCTTACATACGAAGACCTGCAGTCGCATGTGCTACATGCACCGAGAGAAATTTCGAAATAATTTTTTCAAGTTTCAATAGAAAATTTCACGAAATTTATTAAATATCCAGAGTATTATTTTTGTAATAAAATACAGTAATTATTTGAATTTTATATGATTCCAGATATCGCTTGTGAAAATTAAACTTTGCAGTAAATTTACAGGAGAGTAAGAACTTATAATACTAATGGAAAGTCGTTATAAGTACTAATTCTGATATGGCTTTGTTTTCAAACTACAAAAGGTAAAAGGTAAAAAAATCAACGATTTTAGATAAACACGTTACCTGGTACAACCAATAAAAGCGTGTCTATACCTGTGTATGTAGGGTGGGGGGTACATAGAGATGTAAGGGTTTTTTTTCTTTCCGTCGCGATCCCCGTAACCTCGCGGAAACCGCCGTAATCGCATTACTATGCAAGGCCGATTAGCAGCCTATAGACCTCTCTCAAATCTCAAAAGAGCAAAGAATCATCCATATGAATCACCGTGCATGTATGTGTATCTGCGACTGAGTGTTGTACATTTGCTTGTGTATGTCAATACGAGGTGTTTTCAGAAAATAACAGGAATTTTCGTTTTTTGAAAAAAATATTTATTTATTCGTCTACATTAATGTTGTCGCCTTCAAAGTAGTTCCCATTAGATATTATGCACTTGTGCCAGCGCTTCTTCCAACCCTCGAAACACTTCTAAAACTCGATCTTTAGGATAGCCTTTGGCTCTTTCAGCAATGCGCTTTTAATGTCATCTATGCTTGTAAAACGACGGCTCTTACACGTTCTCTTTATTTTTGGATATAGAAAAAAGTCTCACGGAGCCATATCTGGCGAATATGGAGGCTGGGACATCGTTACAGGATTGTTTTTGGCCAAAAATTCAGGAACAAGCAATGAAGTGTAAGTAGGTGCATTATCGTGATGCAAAAGCCATGAATTGTTTTGCCACAAATCCAAGCGTTTTTTTCGGATTGCTTCACGAAAACAGCGTTGAACTTGTAGGAAGTACTTCTTATTGACCGTTTGACCTCGTGGCAAGAATTCATGATGCGCTATGCCATTAAAATCGAAGAACACAGTGAGCATAACCTTCACGTTCGACCGCACTTGTCGAGCCTTTTTCGGTCTTGGCGATCCAGAATTCTTCCACTGGGACGATTGAGCCTTAGTTTCGACGTCATATCTGTAAACCTATGGTTTGTCACCTGTATAACACGTTTCAGCAATTCTGCATCGTTGTTGACTTCATTTAGTGACTCCAACTTTGCTTCCGCCGTTTTGCAATAGATGGCTGTAGCGGTAAGTGGTAATTGAAATAAATAGATCATAGATGTCATACAATAAGCTTAGGTATTTGTTAACATAACGCCATCGAAATATTAGTCGATTTGTGTCTGCATCATAAAGTTATTCTCGATTAAACATGTCAGCTTACGAGCCAAATTCTCGTCATTTGCGGGAGGTTTTAATTTTCTGCTTTAATATGAAGAAATCTGCGACTGAGGCTCATCGAATGCTCTCAAATACTTATAGTGAGGCCGCTATTATTGAAAGAACGTGCCGAAAGTAGTTTTAACGCTTCAAGAACGGCGATTTTAACGTCGAAGACCAGCATGGCGGTGGAAGAGAGAAGGTCTTCGCAGATGCAGAATTGGAGGCATTACTTAATCAAGACTCGTGACAAACGCAACAAGAATTGGCAAGATCATTGAGAGTGACGCAACCAGCCATTTCAAAACGCCTGAGAGTCATGGAAATGATTCAGAAACAAGGAAATTGGGTGCCGTACGAGTTGAAGCCGAGAGATGTTGAACGGCGTTTGTGTGTTTGTAAACAGCTGCTTGCAAGGCAAAGACGGAAGGGATTACTGCATCGCATTGTGACTGGGGACAAAAAATGCTATTGGGTTCACTACGATAATCCCAAGCGCAGAAAATCATGGGGATATCCCGGCCATGCTTCCACGTCGACGGCCAAACCGAATATTCACGGTTCCAAGGTCATGCTCAGTATTTGGTGGGACCAGCTCGGCGTAGTGTATTATGAGTTGTTAAAACCAACTAAAACAATCACAGGCGATCGTTATCGAACGCAATTAATGCGTTTGAGCTGAGCATTGAAAGACAAACGTCCGCAATACAACGAGAGACACGATAAAGTGATTTTACAGCATGAAAATGCTCGACCCAATGTTGCGAAAGTGGTCAAGACATACTTGGAAACTTTGAAATGGAAAGTCCTACCCCACCATCACAATAAATCCGTGATTCTGTACGTCGTTGCCTACTCTACACTTTAAGATAAAATGATCCCTCTATGTTGGTGAAACAAATTCTATTTTTGCTTATTCCGCCCTTGTCAATTCGTGTTCCCTTCCTCCGACCACACTTAGTTGTAGCACGATGGATTCTGTGAAAGTTGCAATCGTGTCTCTTTTTGCCTACGCACCCAGCAGGTAGTAGGGACCAAACCATCTGGAATTAAATGATCATATAGCCTGGAAAGGATCCTATTCCTTAATGGTAGAGTACATGATGTTGCTGCTTGTTTCACTATCCTCTTTTTTTATTTCATTCTTCTGGTCGTATTTAGCTTTTCTACGAAGGATTTTACGAACACTGCAATCACCTATCATCCTATATACGAAACCATCAGACATGTGATCTGAAAATGATCCCGTTTTCCAGTAAATCTTGAGCATCGAAAGAGGGAATATTCGGCGTGTTTATTTTATCCGGAATCCAACAGACACTTTGCACTACTTTCGTAGTCGTCACTAATACTTTCTCGCATTTTGACTGCCCAAAATTGTGAAATTCATCGGCCCTTTCCGTGTATAATGTGAGTCTATCTGGCATAGTTGACGGCCTTTCAGATATCCAGCGCAATGAAGGAACACATCCGCTTACTGGATCGATTACCCTGTTAGACATCAATAGCTAATCTTATCACTTGCTTTATATCGCCTAACGCTGAGCGACATTTGAAGAAGTCAATCTGGTTGTCTGACAGACCACCGGCCCGCTGTATAGCTGCCTCCATACTAGCTATACATTATTTATTCGAAAAGTTTCCCATAATCTCCAACATACAAAGTGGTAGGTCAGATGATGGTTCGTTGGGTGGTTTGTTTCTTGTTAGTGAGGAGTAAGAATGTCTGTACACTCCACTGTACCGCAATGGTTCGTTTCTTTAGAAAATCATTGAATGCTGCAAGGAAAATATCATGCATATTCAGTGTTGCTATTTATATGGTTATACTTGGTATTTCATCTGATCCAGGAGCCTTTTTATTGGAAATCTTTTTGGCCGCAAGTTTCACTCTAGTCTTAACTATAACAGACACATCGGCTGCGTCTTTGTTTGATGTTGGTTCTAGACCAAAGTGGTGCGGTCGTCCTGGATATTCTGGAAACAGCTAATATTTTACCCGTTCTCGAAAAATTACACATGTTTGGACTTTTTAACTCTCGGATTTGATTCTGCGTATAATCCTTTTATATGGTTTGTGACAGGGATGACGATCCAGTTTCCCTCAAAACATCCATTAACACCTGCTCTGGACTACTGTAATGTTAGACTTAAGCTCTTTTTTCTTTCTCTTGCAGGCCATTCTTCACCAATCAAATAGTAGACTATGTGGTTGTTTTTTCTAGCTCTCAGATACATCCTTCTGGCCTGAAAGCCCTCGTGGCGTGTAGTTTCAATATCTTCATTGCACCAATAGACTGATGTGCGACTGTGAAAATTCGATTTTATGCGCATAAAGGTATCGCACGCTGCGTTTTTTGCTTGTGAGAGACTTCAAGCTCTCTTATCAAACGTTCTTTTTATGCTGGTATCTTCAAATACGTTCGTACATTAGGTAGTAATGATCGCTGCCTGTATAACGATCATGAATTTTTTAGTGAAGCCGATTCTGCATCAGCCTAGTCAATAAAGGTCTAGTCGATAAAAGAGTTTCCACCCTTGAAATATTTTGGTGATATTCCTGTGTTAGCTCTGTTTAATTGCTGTATCGCGAAGGCATTAAGTATTTCTTGTTCCCGACCATTTGTATTCAAACAGCTCTAATCCATTGCACATGCATTAAAATCAGCTCATTTCGCTACTGGTAATTATAACATCATAGCACTAGCCAGGACTCGTTGATGTCATCATTTGTCGGATAGTAGCAAATACATATTTTAAAATCGGTCACTACCACCTGGGTGCAAGGCTGTAGATCAGGCATTTTGCCAATTATATAGTTATTTCTACATACACAGATCAACGCTTTGTCTAATGTCCTGACTTCTGCTTGGATTTTTTAAGTTTTCTGTTCCGCTTACCGATGATGACGATGTCGTCCTTTTCTTCCCGAACCAGCTGATAAAGCAGGTCGTCGGCTACTTTATAGTAGTTTAAATTCATTTAGAGCACCTTATTCTTTATGCTTTAACCCTTATATCAGTAGCCCTGTTAAGGTCACAACTCCTTAAACAATTAAAAGAATTCATAAAATAGTGATGGAAGACCGCAGATAAAAAGTAAAGGAGATAGCTGAGGCTACTAAGATGTCAACTAAACGTGTACGCAATATTTTACATGAACATATGAGGATGGAAAAGCTCTGTGGTAGGTGGATGCCGCTTTTGTTGACGGTCGATCGAAAATTCATCCGAAAAACTGTTTCAATTAAAAATTTGGCACTGTACAAGCAAAGCTCTAGCGAATTATCGCGTCATTTTATAACTATAGATGAAACTTAAATTTACCACTACACTCCTGAAAGTGAGCAACAGTCACAGCAATGGATTAGACCAGATAAAGCAACCCCAAAGAACGCAAAAATAATTTTATAGGCGAATAAGGTCATGACGACTGTTTCTTTCGAGATGAAAAAGGATTTATTTTCATTGATTACCTGGAGAAGGAATCGTCGACTCGTTGCTGTTTTTGTTCCACTGAAAGCAATCGTGGCACCCACTTGGAAAAAACCTTGTTCATGCTCAATTTTTCATGAAGGATTGTAAATACGCTTCCAGATGATATCTGTGTCATTTCTGCAATCTCACGAACCTTCACTTTGCGATTTTTCATTACAATTTTTAACATTTCACTCACATTTTCCTGTGTAATGGCTTCCAATGGCCTACCCGAACGTTCCGCATCGTTTGTGTCCGTACGACCACGTTTAAACTCAGCATACTAACGACAAATCGTTAGTTTGGATGGAGAGGAGTCCGGGTAATGTTTTTCAAGCCATTGCTGGGCTTCTACGGTGTTCTTACCCATTAAAAACAATGTTTTTTCAACACGCAAAACTCGCTTCTTTCTATTTTTCAAACAAATTACAAAGTGACTTTACTCTAACCTCGATAACTCTGCTGTCTGTGATCCGATCGACGTGAAATTTTTACGCGTTTCATGTAAAGGTTCGCACTCTATGAAAACGTGGCTAGTTTGGTACTACTAGCACCATCTCTGGGTTAGTCTCGGGACTTATTGAACGATGTGTTACAATAATCACTGATAAATAATACGCGGAATTATAGTATAGACCTCACTTGGCAAAGGAAAAAATTTTGTTTTACCATGACAACGCACTTGCCCATTCGTCGGTTATTGCGATGGCTAGAATCAATGAATTGAAGTTCGAATTGTTGCCCCGACCACCATATTTACCAGATTTAGCCCCTTGTAACTATAATTTGTTTCCTTACCTTAAGAAATGACTCGGGGGTAAAAAATTTGGTAGCAACGTGGAAGTATCAACGCTATAAATGAGTATTTTGAGGGACTTGACATATCGCACCATAAAAATGGTATAACTGCATAAGAGTACTGTTATAAAAAATGTATTAATTTTGATGGAGATTATGTTGAAAAATTAAGAAAAAAAAAATACGTAAAATGTTTTAAAAAAATGTTTTAATAAATAATAATTTATCAGCACTTTATAAACTGAGTGAATGTGTGACAGTTGATGAACAACTTATTCCGTATAGAAGACGAACGAGGTTTATCTAGTACATGCAATCAAAGCCTGCAAAATATGGAGTATAAAGGTGATGGGTTCATCGAAAAGCCAAGTTTTTACGAGCAAATTGAGAAATGGTCGAGATGTAAATCAAGGCGAGTAAGCGTTTTGAAGCTCAATTAGTCTTACAGTATAAAAGATCTAGAAGAAATGTTCTATTGGATAATTTCGTCACAATACTTTAGCGAAGCATTTATTGTCTTGGAATCTGACAATTGTAGGAACATTGAAAAAAAAAGGAGTACTGTTTGTCAAAAAAGTACCAAATATTTTAAATTAAAACAACATGTTTATGTTTGATAATCGGAATTTATTGGGTCGCCTTCAAAATAGGCTCCATTCGCTCCGATACATCTATGCCAACGGCACTTTCAATCATCGAAACATTCTTTACAGGCGCTTTCCAGGATGGCCTTCAGCTCGTGCGCCGAATTTTGTTTTATGGCTTCAATCGACTGAAAACGGGTGCCACGGAGCGGCAATTTAAGTTTTGGAAAGAGAAAGAAGTCACAGGCAGCCAAATCCGGCGAATACGATGGTTGTTCAAGCGTGTTCGTTGAGTTTTTGGCGAAAAAGTTGGTCACAATCGTAGCTCGGTGAGACGGCGCGTTATCGTCGTGCAAAATCTACGAGTTGTTCGCCCACAAATTTGGCCGCTTCTTACGGATACGCTAACGCAAACGTTTCATAACGCCTAGGTAATACTCTTTGTTTACCGTCTGACCCTCTGAAACGAATTCGTAGTGCACCATGCCACGGATATCGAAGAAAACAATGAGCATCACCTTCACTTTTGAGCGGCTTTGGCGTGGTTTTTTCGGTTTCGGCTCGTTTTTTCCCACCCATTCCGATGCTTGCTGGCTTGTTTGCATATCCTACTCGTACACCTACGTTTCGTCACCAGTTATGATGCATTTCATGAATGCGGGATCGGAATTGTCACGATCCAGCATGTCCGAAGCGACCTGTTCGCAATAGCGTTTTTGAAGAAAATTAAGCTTTTTTGGAACGAGTCTTGTGGCCACCTTTCTCATGCCCAAAATATCAATTAAAATTGTACGTAGGGACTCGTGGGATATCTCAAGTTTATGTGCTATCTCTCTCAAGCTGGTATGACGGTTTTCAAACACCATTTCCTTAATTTTATCGACGTTATCTGCGGTCGAAGCCGTCGATGGGCGTCCGGAACGAGGCAAGTCTTCGACGACTTCACGACCCTCCTTGAAGGCTTTGTACCACTCATACGCACGGGTTTTCGATAGTGCTTAATCACCAAAAGCCTTTTGCAACATTTTCAATGCATCGGCACACGAAATTTCATTCGCAACACAAAATTTTAGACAAATTCTTTGTTCAACGTAATCACCCATTGTAAAAAATCGGCACGCACTATTGACATCGACTGACGTAACCAGCTACTGTAAACACACTCTTCGATGGATTTTGCTCAAACTTGGCATAGTCATTAAGGACAGTTGTACCAACCTAGAAAAAAAAATTTACCTACCTAAATTGCCCCGCCAGATTTCAATCGACAATTCCCGGTACTTTTTTGACAGAATGTATATTCCAGCGGGAATTCTCGCATGTAAAACTCACGAAGAATTTTCTACTTTAGACGGCTTTCATAAAAATGTAACTCTATGCTTTTATGTTTTGAAATAGAATAAAGCCGTGATTCTCTCATCTCCACAGTGTGTCTCATGGAAAACGGAACTTTTTCAAAATAAAGACAAAAACTCAATATTCCGGCAAATCTCATTTATTTCATTCAAAATAGTCCCTTTCCGCATCAATACAACGTTTTGCACGATCAATTAACATATCGAATGAGTTTTTGAGATCATTTTTATCCATCGACTTTAGTATGTCGGTCGTCGCTCTTTGGATGGCCTCCACGTCGGCATAACGTTTTTTTTTCATAGGCAAGTGCAATTTGGAGAACAAGTAGAAGTCGCACGAAGCCAAATCCGGCGAGTACGGTGAATGGTTGATGGTTAAAATGGAATTTTTGATCAAAAAATCCGTGATCAAGTTCGATCGATGAGACGGGGCATTATCATGCAACAAACGCCAGCTCCCTTTTTCACGGTATTGTGGCCGCACACGACGAATACGGCTGAGCAAACGCTTTATAACACCAAGATAAAACACAGCAGTAATCGTTTGACCAGGTGGAACGAATTCACGATGAATAATACCCTCCGAATCGTAGAAACAAATCAACATTGTCTTCACTTTTGACTTTTCAAGACGACTTTTTTTTGGATTGGGCTCGGTTGGGTGCTTCCATTCAGCACTTTGACGCTTGGTTTCAAGATCATATTGAAAACACCATGTCTCGTCACCAGTCACAATTGAATATTTTAAGTTTGGGTTCTTTTGTGACTCTTTAATCAAATCTTTACAATGTTGAATTCGGAGCAATTTTTCGTAGTCGGTTAATTTATGTGGAACAAAGCGTGCACACACCTTCTGTAGATTCAAATGATCGGTCAAAATGCGATGAATTGAATTTTTGGACATATTCAATTCCATTTCCATGTATCGCAATAAAGATTTTAGCTTATTTTTTATAAATTCACGCACTTTTTCAATGCTACTTTGAGTAACCACGGTATTCGAAGGACCTGGATGTTTGTCGTCCTGAATGTCTTCACGACCTTCCTGGAACCGCTTATACCACTCATACACTCTGGTACGGGATAGACAATTATCGCTATAAACTTGTTTCAGCAAATTATGCGTCTCAGTAAAGGATTTACCGAGTTTAAAACAGAACTTAATATTTGCTCTTTGTTCGAAGTTCATTTTTCGACCGATGCCACAAACACACTGTCACTCTGAGCGCGATATTTTGGTTTTCATTAAACTAAATGTCATACAATTTTGACAGGATGTCAGTTAAAAATGGACCTTTCAATCGCTAACATCTACCAATAGGTGGCGCCAATATAAATCGATGTTTTGAAAAAGTTCCGTTTTCCATGGGACACACTCATGCACTCACAAGGAAGGATTTTTGGTGTACGTCACCGATTTTCTTGAAATTTTGATATGTTGTAAAACATTAGAAAATATGTAAAACGCACTATTTTAGATCGGCCCATACACCTATTTAAGGGGTGGAAACCACCCCTAAAGTGCACCCCAAAAACACATTTTTTTCATTTCTTAAAAGCTACTTGGAATTTCTCAATAAAACCAAATAAATAGAAAAGTGAAAGTCAGTATACGCTTGTATTTCAAAGTGTTAACATCTAGTTAAAATGGACAAGAAAGGCACGAAAAGAGGTAGACACCTAGAAGAAAAAGCTAAAAAAATATAGATGATTAATGTAAGTATAAATTTTCAATGAAAATTTCCTTTTTCACACTTTAAACGCGTTTTTCTTGAAACTACTTTTTTCTGTCGGCCCGGATGATTACAAAAAACTATTGGACCCATTAGGCTGAAATTTTAACACAATATTCTACACATAAATGGTTCTGCCCGGTACCAGAATTCGATTTTTGTATCCACATTTTTTTTTTTTTTTATCTCGATTTTAAACCGAAAAAAACAGTCGATTTTTGAATTTTTTTTTATAAGGCCGCCATTTTGTTATTTGTCACTTAAATCTTTTAAATCGGCTACGGGACGGAATGATAACCCTACTGAATAATAATCTTTTTGGAATTTTAATTTGTGATGATTGCAAAAGGAACAATCAGGGGGGCCAGCCACTTACTTTTTTTCGAAGAGACTAACTCTACCTCACCAAAATACCGTTAAAACCTGTTTTTTTTTTTTAACAAAAATTTTTTTCGTATTATTGAAAGCAAAATAATAACATAAAATTATCATAAAAAGATTGTATTTTATTTTTCGCAAATAAAAAAAATCTTTAAAAACCTTCAAAATTTAATCTCGGACATGAGACAACCCCCTTAAATGCCTTGGAGAATTTGTGAGCTCTACGATTCAGTTAGGCTATTATTTATTTTTCGTGTTACAAGTAGCATAAGTTAATTATTTTGAAAATATACAAACTGTATCCACCCTAAACATTTTCTAACACGATAAAATTTTTGAAAATAGTAACAAGTTCTTTGTCAGCATCTACATTATTTAAAATTTCCTTTTTTTGGTAAACAAATACTACATAAATTTTTTACCTAACTGTAAGAAATCAAAAAAACGTATCGTGGATTTAAAACTAATACCGCACTCTTACTAGTACTAATAAATGTCGTTTAAAACTTGATTAAATTTGATTCGTAAATTGAAAATATCATGAATACAAATTATTTTTGAATCGTAATTAAATAAACTATAGTTAAAGATTAATCTTAATTCGTAATCAAATACACGTTAATAAAAAATTAACTTTCATTCGTATTCAAATATTTTTTAATTATAATAAATTAATGTTGATTCATTAAGCAAGTAAACTGTAATTAACAATTAAATTTGATTCCTAAACTAAAATTGATTTAATCTCTACACACGCCATTTATTGTATTAAAAAAAACTCTACACATTAATTTTTTAATAATTTTTTACGTGTAGAGTTTTATAATTCTATTTTAAATGTTTAGTAATAATTTTGAAATCTTCACATAATTATTGGGTTGTTTGATAATTAATGTCTTTTTTTCATGTTTTTTAAAGTGAATTTATTTATATTAACAACAAGCATTAATCAATGATATATTGAACATTTTGTTAGATGACCTTTTGCCATCTTGCGGTCAGTTAAAAAATTCCATGTTCGAAGAAGCCTTGGTTTTTAAAAGCGAAGAACTGGTCCAACTCATTTTTAACAGCCTGATCGGAATCGAAAGTTTTACCATTTAAATGGTTTTTAAGGAAGCGATACAAATGATAGTCTGATGGTGCTAAGTCAGGGCTATAGGGTGGATGTGGCATCAGTTCCCAATTGAGCTCCATTTATTTTTGACGGGTTATCAAAGAGGTGGGAGGTCTGGCGTTATCATGATGGAACATCACACCTTCGCGATTAGCCAGTTCAGAGTGTTTTTTCTTGATTGCTTCGTTCAATTTCAATAGTTGACGACAGTTGACATTCGTATCAATAGTTTGTTTTCTTGGAAGTAGCTCAAACTAAACTATACCTTTGTAATCCCGCCACACGGAAAGCATAATCTTTTTTTGGTGAATATTGTCTTTGGATGTCGATCGTAGGGGCTTATCTTGCTTGATTCATGATCGTTTTCGGACTACATCATCGTACACAATCCATGTTTCATCATTCGTTATGATTCTTTTTAAAAATGGGTCGCTTCCGTTACGATTCAGTAAAGAGTCGCTTATGTTAATGCGTTTGGTGAGGTGGATTTCCTCTAATCCGTGAGGAACCTAAACATCCAGTTTGTTTACGTAACCTAACTGTTGTAAGTACAAGTAAACGTTTGAATTCGATATGCCAAGCTTTTCTGCTATCTCTTGAGTTGTCATATGCCAGTTAGTTTTGATTGAAGCCTTTATTTTGTTGTCATCAGTAGTGGTTGGACGACCAGTATGTGGTGCATCTTGCACATTAAAGTTTCCAGAACGAAAGCGAGTAAACCAACGCTGACACTGGCGTTCAGTAAGGCAGTCCTCACCATAAACTTCACACAATTTCTTCCAAGCTTGCACCGCGTTTTTGCCCTTTCGGAAGTAAAACAAAATATGCGGATAATGCTTACTGTGATTGTCCATTTTCAACTTAATTTTTAACCAACTTGTTATTTACTAATGACGCTCAGTTTTTTACAAAAGATAGTGTACAGTCTAACCTTTATAATAGTATATAATAATACACAGTATGTCGGAAAAGTTCCCGAACTTATTTTGTAGCGCTCGTACAAGTGGCGCCACCTCTTGGACGACACCGGTACTATGTTGCTACATCTCTCTGGAGTGTCTGAGAATTTTTTCACCAGTATCCGTTCGTTAGTTGCCAAGATAGACGTGCTTGAGTGAACGTGTGTTTAGTACCCCGGTGCAAGCTCTACGATGGATGAGAAATTTGAACACCGTGGCGCAATTAAATTCTGCTATAAACTTAAAAAAACTTTTGCGGAAACGAAAAAAATGATCGATTCGGCTTACGGTGAAGGTGTAGTGTCGCGTACAACTGTTTACACGTGGTTCAGTCGGTTCAAGAAGGGTAGAGAGTCGTTAGAAGATGACGAGACAAGCGGCTGATCGTCAACAGCTGTTACCGACGAAAACGAGGCTCGCGTGCGCGCGCTACTGAAGGAGGATTGCCATGTTATCAAGATTTTATCGAGACTTGCGACACCACTCCAGGCTTTCTTACCTCAATTGTGACTGGAGACGAGACTTGGTGCTTTCAATACGATCCTTCCACGAAGCGCCAGTCATCCGCTTGGCTCAGTCCGGGCCGTGCGATTCCTCAAAAAGTGCGCCAACAAAAATCACGGGTAAAGACGATGCTCAACGCTTACTTCGACTCCAAAGGCCTGATACACAAAGAACTTGTGTCCCCAAACACCACCGTGAATGCTGCGTATTACGTAGAGGTGTTAAAACGTCTGAAGCGCCAGATTAATCGCATCAGGCCCGAGTACAAGGAACCGGGATCGTGGAGTTTGCTGGATGACAATGCGCCTGCTCATTCTTCGAACATTGTGAAGCGTTATCTCGCCGAATGTCAGATCCCACGCATCAATCACGCCCCATACTCGCCAGATCTGGCTCCAGCCGACTTTTTCCTATTTCCCAAGCTAAAAATGGCCTTAAAAGGACGATTTTTTGAAGATGTACCGAGCATTCAAGCGGCTTGCACCGAGCGTCTTACAGCGATAACTTCAGAGGAGTACCAGAAAGCCTTCAAATCACTCATAGAGCGCTCAAATGAGTGTATATCTAGGGAAGGGGACTATGTTGAAAGTTAACTGGAATAATTTTCTTTAGATGCAATTTTTAATTTTTTATTTCAAAAGTTTGGGAACTTTCCTGACATACTGTGTATACGCCACGCAACCGCTACTACATGAAATATGCAGTTCACGCCATCTATGAAATAAAAGCGACATTAATTATCGAACAACCCAATATTTATTACTCTATTTTATGTAAAAATAATATTAAACATTTAAAATTAAATTATAAAACTCTACACGTAAATAGTTATTGTTTTTTTTCAATACAGTTTAATTTAATATACATTGAAAATTGAATTGTTTATTAAACTTAATTTAATATACATTCAAAATTATATCGTTTATTAAATTTAATTTAATATACATTCAAAATTGAATCGAATTCTTCAAATTCTGGTATAACTGTTGTACTCATTTGTTTTGCACCTTACAACGTAATTAGAAAAAAATAATTTCGCATTGGTTACAGTTTTTTTATGCAAAAAATATTAATATATTTTTATATATAAATCTAATTTTATATGTTGTGACAGGAGGCCCGTCGAGGTTAGGCCACCTGCCACGCGGTGCAAGTTAGAGTTCGCGGCATGACTACACGCGGCGTCATCGATCAAGCGATCTATGGCGCGACGCGGGAAATGGCACAAGAGTTCGTGGCGCGACTACAGGTGGTGCCATCGATCAAATAATCAGTGGCGCTGCGCGGGAAAAAGCGAGAGGCAAGACGCGAGACGGGCAAGAGGGGATCCTTCTTCTCTTCCTGCCCGCCAAACCGTGAACACGTGCCAAGCAATGTGAAATATCTTTAGAGTGAGCGAACAATTTTCCGAGGTTAAAAACCAACGTCTCAATAGAAATAAGTGGCCACATGTAAATTAATATTCATCCGTTGAATATACGCGCGCGGTCGCGGATATAAAATATTCGTGCGAGTGGTGAGCAAGAGGTTAACTCTCACTCATACATATTTAGCAGTAGTAGAGAGTGTGTGTGGTTGCGTACGCGTGTGTGAGACTACGCGCGTGCAGTCTGCCGGTTGGCCGCGAGTGGCCGCGTCCAACTGACAGCCAGCTCGCAAAAAGTTAGGGCCGGCTTACACTCCTTGCTGCGTGAATACAGCAAGGCGAGTGGACGATACGCATACGCAGTGTGTGTCCCGCGTAAAATTATTGTGCGTGTCGCGAATCTAATTGCGATCCTCGGCAAAGGGTCTCTATCGAGTGTATAAATATTTTTGTAATTAGTTTTAAGAATTTGTTGCAATAATAAAGTTGTTGGCGCATAGTGAGTGTGCATTATTTACTCCTTTTCCCTTCCTAACATTCCTGTCCCGAATACCACCGCCTCCGCGGGCGTGTCAACCTACTGTTAGCACGCGAACTGAGTACCTAGGCGAGGCCTTAGGGTAAGGCCCCTCACACGCAATAGAAAACAAGATCCGAGGAGGATCTTACGTTTTAAGAGGATCGGCACTGCACGCGAGTGCCATAGCACTACGGCTATCATCCGCCTGCACTCAAAGCCGAAAGAAAAAAAAGAGAGAAAAGGAGAAAAGAAAAAAGATAACAGAAAAAGTTGCCCTGCGTTAGCTGAAAAACTTAAAGCACACATAGCACATCCATAAGGGCACGAAGACACAGATGGCAATGGCGATGGAGACAGAGACGGCGACGGTGACATATAAAAAGCATGTGGATGCAACTCCTAAGCACGACAGCATTTCAGTCTAATAAGATAAGGAAACAAATATAAATAAAAGAAAATATAATACAAAATAGAAAAGAGAAACGAAACAAACTTACATCAAGACGCTCATCTCGCAATCACACGGTGGCGGAGAAGCTTCCAAGGGCAGCAAGTTCAGAGCGTGAGAACGCTCGAACCTATTGAAATAAAAAACATTAATAAATATAAATATGCAGAAGAAATTTTTCGTTCGAAAAAAAGAATAAAAATAAAAAGAAATAAAAGAAAGAAACTTACCTGTCCACAAAACAATAGATGCTATCTGGTAAGATACCAAAATATACTACGTCAGTTGTGGACATTCGCCCGGACAGGAACTCCTGCCGTATGTAACACATCGTTCAATAAGTCCCGAGAATAACAACGAAAACAACATTTTTTTTCAAAAATCATTTTCATTTATCAATATAATCTCCTTTTAGAGTGATGCAATCTTTCCAACGCCTTTCCAACATTTCTATACCATGTTTATAGAAGGATTTATCCTTTGCTTTAAAATAGGCTTCAGTTTCGGCAACGACCTCCTCATTCAAGCCAAATTTTTTTCCCTGGAGCATTTTTTTTAAATCAGCAAAGAGCCAGTAGTCGCTGGGGGCTAAATCTGGCGAATACGGGGGGTAGGGAAGCAAATCAAAGCCCAATTCGTTCAATTTTGCCATTGTTTTCATGGACTTGTGGCATGGTGCATTGTCTTGGTGAAAAAGGATTTTTTTCTTCTTCATGTGCGGTCGTTCTGCTGCGATCTCCTCCTTCAAACGTACCAACAAGTCAATATAATAATTACTGTTGATCGATTTACCTTTTTTCAGGTAGTCAATGAAAATCACGCCATGTGTATCCCATAAAACAGACGCCATGACTTTGCCAGCAGACTGCTGCGTTTGTGGACGCTTTGGGCGGCTTTCGCCAGCCATGCGCCACTCAGATGATTGCTGATTCGACTCCGGAGTAAAATGTGTGTTTCATCCATGTTTCATCCATGGTCACGTATTGACGCAGGAAATCCTTTTTATTGCAAGTAAATAGCAATAAACAGCTCTTTGAATCGTCGACTCGTTGCTGTTTTTGTTCCACTGAAAGCAATCGCAGCACCCACTTGGAAAAAACCTTTTTCATGCTCAATTTTCCATGAAGGATTGTAAATACGCTTCCAGATGATATCTGTGTCATTTCTGCAATCTCACGGACCTTTACTTTGTGATTTTTCATTACAATTTTTAACACTTCACTTACATTTTTCTGTGTAACGGCTTCCAATGGCCTACCCGAACGTTCCGCATCGTTTGTGTCCGTACGACCACGTTTAAACTCAGCATACCAACGACAAATCGTTGGTTTGGATGGAGAGGAGTCCGGGTAATGTTTTTCGAGTCATCGCTGGGCTTCTACGGTGTTTTTACCCATTAAAAAACAATGTTTTTAATACGCGAAACTCGCTTTTTTCCATTTTTCAAACAAATTACAAAGTGACCTTACGCTAACCTCGATAACTCTGCTGTCTGTGATCCGATCGACGTGAAAATTTACACGTTTTATGTAAAGGTTCGCACTCTATGAAAACGTGGCCAGTTTGGTACTACTAGCACCATCTCTGGGTTAGTCTCGGGACTTACTGAACGATGTGTTAAGCCCGCTGCTCCAGAAATTCAATAAGGAAACAGTACCATATTTTCTTTTTCTTTTTTACAAATGCAAAAACAGTGAAAAAAAAAAAGAACATAAAATAGGTGAGAGAATCAATGCACGCAGTCAAACGATCACAGTAATACTAAAAAATCACTGATACTAATTTAACTAGAAACCTCGGAAATCGAAAAGAAGGAAAGCGCATACGTCCAACAGCAGGAACTACTTGAGAAAAAAAAAAAAAACGAGGAATGTATGGAAAACGCTGAAAGGCTGGAAACTCCTAATTTTTCTTCTTGAATACTATACATATATTTCTGTTTAAGAATAGATTTCTTTTACTATACGCAAGGGAGGAAGAAAAGTTGTAAGTTTTTCCCCCATTCATAAAGGAGATGTTATGTAAAATACATGTAAACACACACGTACGCATGCATTAACACAAATTTTTTTTTGTGAAAATTTATTTTTCTTTTTACATTATTAATTAACGTATTTTTCTCTTTTATAGCATCTACAATTAACGATAACATTGTAAAAAAATAATAAATTCAAAATGTTGTATTTCCTATAATCCTTAGGTTATTCCTAAATTTTATTTTTTAGAACAACAAATATTTAAAAGAAAACTTTTGTAAATTATTCATGTAAGCATTCTTTTTTTTTTAAGGATGGTTACGTCCAAAAACGCAACCGATAACACACACAGTCAAACAAAGAGCAAATCGAAGCACGCAGTTTTTCGATGTGCTCGACTTCCTTAGTTTTTGGTCAATGGGTGTGTGCGCATTGCCTCTGGAGTGTGGGAGCCTGAGAGAAGGATGACACGCATATTTGAAGAAAAGAACCCGATTGAATACAAATTCCAACACGTATTTATTTTTTATGCGTATATAGATATACAAGGTGTACTCAAGAAGTAAGGTGACCTTATATTTTTATAAAAAAATAATTATTGGGAGTGTGAATAAGTTCTTGGCGTTTTTGGAAAAATAAATTCTTTATTAAAAAAAAATAATACAAAAACAAGTCAATTAAAGTATTACTAATTGCTGCAGATTACTTTTTCCCATTTTCCTGGCAGCATTTGAATTCCACTTCGAGAAAACGACACTTCTTTTGCGGCTATCCACGAATCGATCCATTTTTCCGTTTCTTCATACGAAGTGAAGTGCTACTCAGCCAGGCCGTGAGTCATCGATCGAAATAAACAGTAATCAGAAGGCGTAATGTCTGGAGAGTACGGCGGGTAGGATAGGACTTCCTATTTCAGCGTTTTCAGGTATGTTTTGACCGGTGACGCGACATACGGCCGAGCGTTATCATGCGTTAAAATCATCGTATCTTTGCTTATATAGCAGTCGTCTTTCTTTCAATGCTTGACTCAAACGCATCAATTGTCATCGATAGAGATTTTCTGTGATGGTTTAGTTGGGTTGGAGCAGCTCGTAATATACTACCCCCCGCTGATCCCACCAAATGCACAGCATGAACTTGGAACCGTGGATATTCCGCTTTGGCGTTGATGCCTCTGCTTCGCCGGGCTCAGCCCACGATTTTTTACGTTTGATTTTACTGTAGTATATCCACTTTTCATCACCAGTCACAATACGATGTAAGAAACCTTTCCTTTTTTGTCGTTGAAGCGATTGTTCACACGTGATAAGACGCCGTTCAACGTCTCTCGGCTTCAGTTCGTACGACACCCAAGATTCTTCCTTTTGTATCATTCCTAATGCTGTCAGACGTTTTGAAACTATTGTTTAATCAACTCTTAATGATTTTGCAACATCGGATTGCGTCTGACATAGATCTTCAGCATGTAATGTTTTTCATTCTTCATCTTGAAACTTTTTTGGTGCACCACTGCATCCTCTATCTTAAATATCAAAATCGCAATTTTTAAATCGGTTAAACCAATCTCTGCATGTTCTTTACGACAGAGCATGATCACCATAAGTTTCTACAAGAATTCTGTGTGCTTCAGCTGTATATTTTTTCTGAATAAAATAGTAAAGTAAAATTCCCCATAAAAACGGTTTATTTGACACGAAATAAAACATGTTTTACGCTACAAAAAGAAAATGTTTTTTATAGATTAATGGAAAGACACGCACTGATTTTAAACATAGGTTACATAACTTTAACATAGATGCACCATCATCTTGAATATACACACTAAATTTTTGTATCGCCGAGAAAACGAAACGGCGAGAACTTATTCATTACCCCAATATTTATTCATCAATATTTATGTTGTCCTCTTTAAAGTAATGTTTCGCTGATACAATACACTTGTGCCAACGCTTTTTCCAATCCTCGAAGCATTTCTCCTAAGCACTTTTTGGTATAGCCTTGAGCTATCGTTGCAAATCTTTGCCCTTTCATAGGTCTTCTTAGCTTTGGGAACAGGAAAAAGTTGCAGAAGGGCCAAATCTGATATATATATATATATATATATATATATATATATATAGGGGCTAAGGCATGATTGCCGTGTTGTTTTTGGCCAAATAGTCTCTCACAAGCAACGATGAATGAGCAGGTGCATTATTGTGATGCAAGGCCATAAATTGTTTTTCTACAATTCCGAATGTTTTTTTTGTATTGCTTTTAGCAAACGGCTCATAACTTCAAGGTGATACTCCTTATTGACCGTATGACTTTGAGGTAAAAACTACCCATGAACTACGCCACAGTAATCTCGCCTCTCACTCTTGGTTTTAGATTTAACCATTAAGTAAGTGCTTAAACTAAGCGCCATTCGCTTCAATGTACAATTGACATCTTATCAAAAAATGTCTTACAGTAGAAAATATGGTATTTCTTAGAATTGCTGAATAAGCTCTTCGTATGCAATCCATCATATTTTCTGTTGTTGCTGGTTGTTGCTCGAAACATATGTTTTTTAAAAAACACAAGAATATAAATCAGACAATGTTAGGTTAGACAAGTTAGCGGGCCATGCAATTGAACCTCCCATTCCAATCCATTGGTTTGTCTATCGTTCGTTTAGAAAAAGATTCTTATGATTCGTATAAAATGTGATGATGCACCATCTAATTGCACCCACATTCTTTGCCTGTTTTCAAATCAACATCTTCAAGTTAACCAAATACATGATTCCTCAAGAAAATTAAAAAGTTATATTAATTTCTGTTGTTGTTGAAAAAGTTAGGACCAATTGTAGGTATAACCATTTACAATCCCGCACCAAACGCTTAAGCTCCAACGATGTTGGTTGTCGACGGTTCTGTGCCAGTGTCGATTGATATCTGACCAGTAATGACAATTAGGTTTGTTTACTTCTTCAGTATTTTTAAATATCGCTTCATCTGACAACATAACATAACTAAATAATTCTGGTAATGCTGTACGGCCCATTTACGAAACTGAAGGCGTTCTGCGATGTAATGTGATGTGGTAGGTATAGTATCTTTGTGCTTTGAGAATTCTAAGAACTGTTGATTTTGGTATTTCACGTTCTCTTTTAATTTGCCGAAAAATAATATGAGGATTAAGGTGAACTATTGCAAGGATCGTTATGACGCGATTGACATTTTCTTCATATTCGTGACGACGACGTTCATGATCTTGTCCGCTGTTCCGAGCTTTCTGAGTAAGATCACGAATAGTAATATTGCTTGGATATCATCAACTTAGATAACGATGAGCATAAAGTGCGGCTGCATGAACATAAACTCCTTGGCACTTTCCTAAAATGTAAATCATATCTACAATTTTATTTGGAGCGTGATCAGCTGTTTCAGAAATTCACAATAAGTAGTGCAATCAGCAAAAATTAAATAAACTCAAATGTATCATAAACTTTCCATTTTACGAGAGACGATTCTTTTCCAAATTCGAACGAAAAAAAATACCGAACATAAAAAAATTAAAGACAACAAGTGTAAAAGTAATGTTAATATACCTGACTAACGGTGAAAAATAAAAGTTTTCAAGATTTTTTGGCCCAGAAAAAAGTTAACATGCTCGCCGGTTGACTAGCTTAGTGCTTTTGGATTGCTTTTTACATCACGGATAAACGATCAACTGATATTTGTCGCCTAGTAGTGGTGGCGCTTAATACTGGGCTATTTATTACTTACTACAAGTTTTTCATAAATTACTAATACTACTTTTCATTCTGATTTTCAACTGATTTCTATTAAAACGTTTTGATGATCATCACTAGATTTTAATTTTTTTTTAATTAAAAATAGCATGACTTTTTATTGATATCGAATAATTTTTAATTATTATTTGACCCAATAATTGATCCAGTGTAAGACATTTTTTGAGAAGATGTCTATAATGTATGCAAGAGTGAGAGGCGAAGAGAATCGTGAAGCAAGGGGACTCACGTTAATCAAGCACACCCAAGGAAACATAACCCTATTATGTCTATGCCCTAAGTAACGCGAAAAATAGAGAGTTAATGTTCTTGAAAATGTCAAGGTCATCGATGTTTGGCTAGTCTATTCATCTTTGAAAGTTAATTTAGTAACTTAAAAGTAACCTTTTTCAATTTAAACTTCTTAATACGCAAAAAAAGCTCCGCAATTTGAACCAATAGAAATTAAGCCATCTTTGCTTGTTTTACCTTCACTTGACTTTGCCACGTCCTTCACAGAAACCACACTGTGAATGTAATTTAAAATCCAGGGGACGTAAAGAATAAATAACATTCATCTAACACACGTATAGAGAGCCGAGTAATCCAACTCTTCTCGGCATACACACACATTTAGAAATAAATGAACTAAAGTTCAATTTTAGTCAGAAGGCGCAGGGAAAGCTCAGAAGTTTACAAAGACTTATGCTGATGCCTAATAGACTAAAATCCCCACGATGCTTTCGCGACCGAGTCTTTAAATATTGGGAAAGAGCGGGCCCGCGAGAGAATTGCTTACTTTTTTTTATTTCAAGTGTATTTCGGTGAGAGTTTTTCAGCCGTCCGGCAACGCGTCGTTTGACCGAAATTAAGTTAGTTTTTCAGAGGTTCTTTCCGGGCGAGCGACATTCGAGAAAGTTCTTCAGCATTTTTAATAATAACATATATTCTTTTTTCCTTTTTTTTCTTGCCGCTCATCCGGTCGGTTTTCGATGTGCGCCGTGCTGTGTGGACGTGCGGTGATAGAAAAAGTAACTTGCGTAGTAGTGCGGTGATTTAAGCTGTGAGGAGAATTGTGTAGCTGAATCTATATACATAGTTATACTACTGGGATCAAAAAGTAAGGTGAATTTGTTTATAAAATGTAAATTCTTTATTTATTCTTCCAAATCAATTTCATCCCCTTCAAAGTAATCCCCGTCCGATAAAACGCACTTTTGCCAACGCTTTTTCCAGTTCTCGGAACAGTCGGAATAGTCTTTCCGGGATAGCCTTCAAGACCTTCTTCAATTCGGTTTTTATCTCCTCAATCGTGTCAAAACGACGTCCCCGCATTGGTCTTTTGAGTTTGCTTAGCAGCCAAAAGTCGCACGGAGCCAAATCAGGTGAATACGGTGGTTGCGGAATGATATGAGTCGAGTTTTTGGCAAAAAAGTCGCGAAGAACCAATGCAGTATGACATGGTGCATTATCGTGATGAAGGAACCAAGAGTTGTTCGCCCATAATTCCGGCCGTTTTGGACGAATAGCTTCACGCAAACGACGCATAACGCTCAAATAATATTTTTTGTTAAAAGTTTGGCCCGGCGGAAAAAATTCATAGTGCACCACACCACGATAATCAAAGAAAACTGTCAACATGACCTTGATTTTCGATCGACTTCGCCATGGTCTTTTCGGTCTCGCTTCACCTTTTGCACGATAATTGCTGGATTGGTCGGTGGTTTCAGGGTCGTATGCGTAAATCCAAGTCTCGTCTCCAGTAATTATGCATTTCAAGTGGTCCTGATAGTCAGATAGCAAAGTTTCACACACATCAACGCGACGCTTTTTTTCCAAAAAATTGAGCGATTTCGGCACCAATTGAGACGACGCGTTTGAGACAAAAAACATCCTTTAAAATGGTTTCGCCTGAGCCAAATGATATTCCAACACTATCAGCGAGGTCTCTAATTGTCAATCGACGATTTTCAAGCACCAAATATTTGATTTTTTGGACGTGGCCCTCGTCGGTAGACGTCGATGGTCGTCCAGAGCGCGGTTCGTCTTCAACTTGTTCTCAGCCCGCTTTGAACTCGTTGTACCCCTTATAAACGTTTTTTTGTGCCATAGTTCGATCACCAAAGGCCTTCCACAACATTTTCAACGTGTCCGCACAAGAATATTCGTTCCGCAAACAAAATTTGATGCATGTTCTTTGCTCAACAAAATCACCCATTGTAAAAATTAAAAAATTCACTTTTCGTTGTTTACAAAAACACGTGTAACTCAGAGATAATTAAACCTTTTGACGAACAGACGCTTGGCAAATGTTATATATAGTCCTACCAACCTAGGAAAAAAAATTTATCTGCCTTCCTAATGCCCGGGAGTTTTAAATGACAATTTCACCTTACTTTTTGATCACAGTAGTATATACCAGGTGTACAAGTATGAAATGCGGATTTTAGACAATAGAAAGTGTACCAATGCAGTTTAAGCTGTTATGATTTGACACTGCGCCATTTTGTCGTATCATCAACAAGTTCAGACGCGCATTAGTGATAGACTGAAAAAGTGTGTGCATCGTGTTGTATTGTTGTGTTTAATATGTCAAAATTTATACCAAACAAAGAGCATTCGCAGACAGCATTAATTTTTTGTTTACATTTGAAGAAAACTTCTGCTGAATCCTTTCGGTTATTACGAGGAGCTTATGGTGAACATGCAACATCGCAAGATACGTGTGAACGATGGTTTCAGCGTTTCAAAAAAGGTGACTTCGACATTGCAAACAAGGAACATGGAAAACCGACAAAAAAATTCGAAGATATGGGCTTGCAAGCATTATTCGACGAAGATGATTCGCAAACACAAAAACAACTCGCACAGCAATTAGGAGTTTCCCAACAAGCTGTTTCCGATCGCTTACGAGCGATGGGGAAAATTCATAAGAGCGGTGGATGGGTACCACATGAGTTGAATGACAGGCAACTGGAAAATCGCAAAATCACATGTGAAATTTTGCTTGCTTGGTACAAAAGGAAGTCGTTTTTGCATCGAATGGTAACAGGGGATAAAAATTGGATTTATTTTAAAAATCTCAAACGCAAGTAATCATAGGTAGACCCAGGAGCACCATCCACATCGACCGCAAGACGAAATCGTTTTGGCAGAAAGACGATGCTCTGTGTTTGGTGGGACCAGAGGGGTGTGGTCTATTATGAGCTAATGAAACCTAGAAAAACGGTTAATACTACACTTTACCGACAATAGTCAACCGATATAAACCGTTTGCTGCTTGAAAAAAGGCCAGAATACCGAAAGAGGCAACACGAAGTAATTTTTCTCCATGATAATACTTCATCACATACGGCAAAACCGGTTTGCGACACAGTGAAAGCACTTAACTGGGAAGTTCTGCCTAATACGGCTTACTCACCAGAGTTGGCTCCTTCTGATTACCACTTGTTTGCATCGATGAGTCACGCACTTACTGAGAAGCGCTTTGATTCCTATCAAGATCTCAAAAAATGGCTCGATGCATGGTTCGCGGCAAAAGAAGAAGATTTCTACTGGCATGGTTTTCACAAATTGCCCAAAAGATGGGAAAAATGTATAAAAAGCGATAAAGCATACTTTGAATAAACCACTTTTTATTATTCTACCAAATTTAGCGTGTTATTTTTTCTTTTAAAATTTGCATTTTATACTTGTACACCTGGTATACAGGGTGACAAATGGGAAGTTGCCTTAAGTATGTGCATGTCTCTCCCCCTCTACTGTATTTCATAAGACAGGGCCCACGTAGGTACATTCTAGAATGTTATTAGTTTTTATTGAGACGCTGTAAAGAACAATACGCGTACTTTAAAATGAGTGACCTTACGAACGAAGAAAAAGTGTATATCTCATCGAGTGCTTTTATTCTAGAGGTAAAAACTATACTGAAGCGTATAGAGGTTTTCGTACATAGTTTGGAAGTAAAAGAGTAGCCAGTCAAAATAGTCTTAGAAGGTAAGAATGAAAAAAATTGTTTGACTTTATCGTATGGCCGCATTTTTTAATAAAGTTTTAAAATTTTTTCTTACTTCTTTCTCAGAGTAATTGATAACATCATCAATTATCATACTTTTGACGATCGTCGTCATGATCTTCCCGGTCCTTCATACACAGTTACAACAGAAGATAACGTTGCCGACTTTGAAGAACATTTCAAGAATAATCCAACGGATTTAATATGAAAAGCTGCAACAGCTTTAAAACTGAATCGAGAGACACTAAGATTAATAATATAAAATTTCATTAAGGTACATCCTTACAAAATTTTGTCCTTTCGCTAAAAAACGTGGATAAGTCAGGAACTATTATTTTATGCAAGATGGTGCTATGCCGCATAGAACTCAAGAGGTATTTAAAGCTATTTACGAAGTTTATGGTGAACACGTCATCGGCTTAGGATATCCCAAGTTTGCACACGCAGGTATAGAATAGCCCCCTTATTTACCGGACTTAAACCCGTGTGATTTCTTCTTATGGGGCTTTCTTCATTTACAATTGAACAAGTTTTTCGTAGTTTCCAAAAACGGCTTAATTATTTCGGAAGTTCAGATAAGGATCACTTCAAAAATATTTACCATTAATAGTTATTCCCTATCCAGGTTTTGTCATTTTTCTAAAAACGTAATATGTGTTTGTTTAAAATGTTCGATTAATCTGAATTCTATTTCAAATAAAAATGACTATTTCACTGATTTCATATGTATTTTTATTATTTTTTTCCCTGCACTTATCTCAAAATTATGTGATTAACTTAGGCAACTTCCCATTTGTCACCCTGTATATATATATATATATATATATATATATATTGGGAGTACAAATTAGTTCGGTCTGTTTTTAAAAGATGGCTCTGGCTATTATGAATATTTAATAGTAACAGCTGAAGTCGCTAGTTTTAGAGAGGTTAGACATCTGTCAATAACATTCAGTTTATATCGCTCCGAGTTTCATAAAAAAATCTTCTTTTCAACTGTGTTAAATATGTCCAATTTTGTGTTAACTAAGCAGCATTTGCGGGAGGTTTTAGTTTTCTGTTTTGATTTGAAGAGAAGTGCAGCTAAAGCGCATCGAATGCTTGTGGAAGTGTATATGATAAGCCTCGCTCTGGACAGCCAGAAAAATTCGAAGACAAAAAGTTAGAGGCATTACGCAATGAAAATTCGAGTCAAACGAAAGAGGAGTTTGCAGAATCATTAGAAGTAACTCAACAAGCAGTTTCTGTACGATTGAAATCCATGGGAATGATTCAAAAGCAAGGCAGTTGGGTGCCTTAAGAACTGAAACTGAGAGACATTGACACGCGATTTTTCTGTTACGAGCAGCTGATTCAAACGCAACAAAGAAAGGGTTTTTTACATGGAATTGATACTGGGGATGGAAAATGGATATTCTATAATAACCCTGAGAAGAAAAATCACCACGCTATGCCCGGTCAATCGTTGTCATCGACTTTAACATTAACACCAAAGCCGAATAATCATAATTTGAAGATCATGTTGTTTATCTGGTCGGACCAAAAAAGTGTTTTGTACTATGAGTTGCTACAACCTGGCGATATCATTACGCCCGATCGATATAAGCTGAAATTGATTCATTTGAGCCGTGCATTACGAGAAAAACGGCCAAAGTACAAGGAAAGACACGACAAAGTTATTTTTCTGCATGACAACGCTCGGCCTCATGTCGCAGAAGTCGTGAAAAAATATTTGGAAACACTCTCTTGGGATATTTTTCCGCACCCGCCGTACTCTCCGGACATTGCTCCTTCTGATTACTGGTTGTTCCGAGGGATGCATCACGATCTGGCAGGTCATCGGTTTACTGCTTTCGCAGAAATCGATAATTGGCTTCTGACTTGGATCACCTCAATAGACGAGACATTTTTTCGAGATGGAATTCGAAAATTGCCTGAGAGGTGGGAAAAAGTAGTAACTAGCGATGGACGATACTTTGATTAGTCTTAATTCTTTTTGTTTGAAATAATTGTATTTTTGGCTGCAAGAAAACGGACCGAATTAATTTGTGCTCCCAATATGTATATATATATATATATATATATATATATATATATATATATAGATATATATATATATATATATATATATATATATATATTGATATATATTGATATATATATATATAGATATATATATATATATATATATATATATATATTGGTGTGTATATAAAATATAGAAAATCCATAAAGAGGAAATTGATATTGTTTGGTGAATGGCCTTCGATTCTCCCAACTTATCTCTTTTCCACACAGGGATCCAAAAACAGACTTCGAGGGTCCAGAAACTACTTTTGGTTTCAAGTAAGAATTTAATAATGATTTACAATTAGTTTATTATATTTGTTTGATTTCCCCCTTTGCCCATGCCCGGGTGTTCTCCTTTCCGATGGAGCAGAGGTGTCTTCGCGAATTCCCGGAAGTCGAGATAAGAGGAATATCATTAGTTCGCAATGCGCGAGTGGGCCCGAACGGGATTTGCTTAGTGGGTCCCACATTAAAGTAAATAATAAAATTTTATTAAGTGCGTTTTCGCCTGCACGTAAAAATCTAAAATTTTCTTTCTCTTCAAAATTCATGATCAAAAATGGGGGTTTCTATAAAAAAAATCATTTTGGCCTTTAAATAATCTTAATTGCTTCCAAGATCTAGGCCACTAGTACCACTGCATATCTCCTTTTGTTCCCTACAACTTTTAAAAAATTTTCCTTTGTCTACATAATTTAAGGGTTTATATGCTATTCTTTAAGAGTTTATATACAGTCTAACATAATTTAAGGGTTTATATACAGTTGTACCAGGTGATATAAAGTAATTTTCTAGATTTTTTTTGACATGTCAATAAACGTTTATTGAAAAAGTATAAACTCCCTTGATTAATATATATATTTCCATGTACAATTCTTTCCATTAAAAAGTATTAAAAAATGGTGGAGCTCCAGCTCTTTTCCAGGAGCATCTTTTTTTCAGCATTAGTTGTGGTGGACATGATTTCTTGAGAGTGGCTCATCTGAAATCAAAAATTCAAAAAGATTTCATTAGTATATTGGTTAGTGTATATTACAGGCCCAAGATATTGATATAGTAAATTAGTATGAATTTGGTGTGGATCGGGTTAATAGTTTTTTAGTAATCGTGTCCACCACAAAGGTATTTTTGTAAACAAACGGTTCCAAGATAATCGCGATAAGATTGTGCCAGGTGGCCGCGCGCACCGGGCGGTCGTGCGCTTGGATTAACTGTAACTCTGGTTTTTATAAAATTTAGCGACAAGATTTTTTAGATATTGTATTGCAAGAATATGTAATAAAAATTTTTTCGATTTTTTTGTCCATCACAAGTGTATATCAGCTCTTAAGTTATAGTTGCTTATTCCACCTTGATTAAACCTTACTATGTCCTATACTGAAATAATATTTTATTTGTAAAATTTTCTGCTCTTTTCAAATACGCGGTCGAAAATAGGGATTACCAATTAAAAAATTCATCATGGTGTTCAAATAACCTTGAAAATAGTTCTCAAGATCAAGGCCATTAGTACCACTTCATGCCCCTCTTTGTCCAATACAACTTGTTTGATACATTTTTCTGTATCTCATTTCTATTGCGAGATATTTTCCATTACAGATTAAAATGGTCTATCCTGTATGTATCTGTATACGCATGAAAAATAAATACGTATTGGAATTTGTATTTGATCAGGTTCCTTTTCTAACATACATGCGCCTCTTTCTTTTCTTAGGCTTTCGCACTCCAAAGTCAATAGCGCATATGCACATCGGCCAAAAACTAAGAGAGTCAAGCACATTGAAACATGGCGCGTACGATCTGCTCTTTGTTTGACTGTGTAACAATCCTTGAAAAAAAAAAAATACTTAAATCAATCATAACCTATAAAATTTAAGTTTAAAACAATTTTATCTGAAATACTCGAGAATGCCATCAATATTAATTTTTGTAAATGATTTTAACTGAAAACTTTATGAAAATAAAATATTTTCCAAAATGTTCAATCCTCTTTAATAGATTGCAGATTTTTAATTTTCATGGAAATTTATATATAGTTTAAAAAATACTTGTTATCATTACCCACATGAGCAATATCAAAATTTACGGTGTGAAACTAAGAACGTTTTTTTGCTTATCTGCTTTTTCTTTACTAAATTTAAATTATTATTATTCATTTATAAAACACTTTCGTTGAAGTTATTATTGTTCATAAATTATATGTACGTATATATATACAGGGTGTCCCATTTTAACTTAGACAGCTGAATAACTCAAAAAATTGCAATGTGATAAAAAATGTTTTGGACAAAAGTTGTTGGGTATTGAGAGGCTGACTCTACTATGACTTTTAACATGTCCTTGTCCTTCATTTTCTAGGTCATTTAAAGATCAACTTTTGTTTTTTGAATAAAATCCCCTATTTTCGACCTCGGTTTCTGAAAAAGCGCAAAATTTTACGTCCAGATGAGCTTTCGCGTCAGGGGTCAAAGTAAACTCTACAAGTCATTATAAGGTCAAATTTCTGTTTCGAGCAGAAAGCTTTTAATTCATAATTTTTGCTCCTTGGATCAAAGACTGCCATACATCAGTGACAATGTCTAATGATATAATAGTACTTTTATTGTGGATGGCTTAAGCACTAAAAGATAACGTAATGCCTCCAGTGATGCAGTGAAAATCTAGCCAATAGGTATAAGTTAACACAGATTCAAAAATTTATTGATAAGGAGAACCCCTCTCCGCGATGTTTACACGTGCATATTTTTATGAAACGTGTAAGCACCCCTGGAGACGACGACGAGGACGTAGGGGATCTCCTGGACCCATTTCCTTGGCCCTGAAAAGGGCCGATTTGTGGCTATGTTGCTATGCAAAGACGAAGCCAATTAAGATCATGTAGTGACTCAGCCAGTCAAGGCAAGATCGTGTAGAGACCCAGTCAGTTAAGGCAATATCGTGTTAAGACTTAGCTGGTTAAGGCAAGATCGTGTGGAGACCCAGCCAGTTAAGGCAAGAATGTGTAGTAATCCAGCCAGTCAAGGCAAGATCGTGTAGAGACCTAGCCAGTTAAGGGAAGGTCATGTAGTGATCCAGTCAGTTAAAACAAGATCGCATTGTTATCAGCTCTTTCCATATCGATTAGATGCTTAAAGTGTTAACCATTATTTTCTAAGCACAACAGTAATCGACGGCGAAAGTTACGTTGAACATTTCTAAGCATTTGGGGGGTTATCGCTTCACAAGCTCTTCTTATTCTATCCATCATATACAATCTTTTCGTTGGAGCTTCACTATACACAGCATCTTTTACGTATCCCCTTAAAAAGAAATCTAGCAGGTTTAGATCCGGTGATCTAGAGGGCCACGCAACTATTCCACCACGTCCTATCCATCGATTTGGGAATCGTTGATTTAAAAATGTCTGTACAACGCAAGCACAATCAGCAGAAGCACCATCCTGTTGATACCATAAATGTAGTCTTACTGCAAAAGGAATATTCTCTAGGTATCCTGGCAAATCATTTCTAAAAATTCCAAATACATTGGACCATTAATAGTACGTTTAAAAAAATTTAGCCCAATCACTTGGCCATTACAAATGCCGACCCATACATGTGAACTCCAACGATGTTGATTAAGCACCTCATGATACCAATGTGGATTTTCTAGTGACCAATAATGGCAACTATGCCTTATGAGACTACCATTGCTTATGAATGTCGCTTCATCACTAAAACAAACATTCCAAAGAAAATCTGGATTTTGACCTAACATCTCAAGTGCCCATCTACAAAACTGTACTCTGAGTACGTAATCAACCTCACTTAATTCCTGTACCAAAGTAATGTGATTCGGATGGTAATTTACTGATTGTAACAATCTGTGAGCCGTAGTTCCAGGGACTCCCAGTTCCTGTTCTGTTTGACGGGTACTAATACGAGGATTTTGGTCAACCATAGCCAAAACTGCAAGCAACCTAGGGTCGTTATTATTCTAAAGTCTATTCCTGTGTCTTTGGCGATGCAGTGGTTTATTGCGAGATCTTTTCTCGATGTTTATTACTTGTTAAGCAGTAGGATGGCGGCGATTTGGAAACCGTTACGCATAAGTTTGGGCAGTAAGTCTGTAATTCCTACCACTTTCACCAAACATTATAAGAATATCGGCCACTTCATTAGGCGTATAATTTGCCATTGTAATGACAAGAATTTTATCAGATCAATTAATGTTCAATTACAAATGTGCAAAAAAATACATAAAAACTAGTGACTGAGTCACTAAATGGATAAAGTTTTGTAGATATACTATTGGAACTTAAAAATACATAAAAACTAGTGACTAAGGCACTAAATGGATGAAGTTTTGTAGAGATACTATAGGAACTCAATCAGATGGGAAGATTTATTATTGATTTTAAAGTTAAGAATTTGTTCTTTGCTTATCTATGGAGAACCACGATAACAGAATACAATAAAACAAGGTGTAAGTACCTTGAATATGTGAAACAATCACTAGTTCAACAATACACTATAGGGTCAGAATTTAAATAAAAAGTTTACGTATTCGATAATCGATAAAACCATAAAAAATAATATTTCGGTGCCATTTTAAAATTTAAATATGGAACTATCTATTATGATTTTTATACGTGAATATGAGACTGCTGCTTCATTTAAAATCGATCTGCGGAGCATTAACGTTAAAGGTCATGGTGAAGAAGTTCACATCGTCCTCTAACGCGAAACTTAGCCGGACGTCGAACTTCGCACACTTTCAATTTTCGAAGTCGAAAATAGGGGACTTTATTCAAAAATCAAAGTTGACCTGCAAATGACCTTAAAATGAAGGTCAAGGATATGTTCAAGGTCATGAAAGGGTCAGCACTTTGATACCCAATAACTTCTGTCTAAAGCATGGTTTTGAAAAGCACGGATTTACTAGCTCATTGCCTTAAACCGAAATCTGACCTTGAAATGACTTGTAGAGTTTACTTTGACTTCTAACGCAAAAGCTCATCTGGACGTGAAATTTTGCGCTCTTTCAGAATCCGAGGTCGAAAATAGGGAATTCAATTGAAAAACAAAAGTTGACCTTCAAATGACTTTAAAAATGAAGGTCAAGGACATGTTAAGGTCATGGTAAAGTCAGCCTCTGAAAATCCAATAACTTTTGTGCAAAACATTTTTTTATTACATTGCAATTTTTTTAGTTATTCAGCTGTCCAAGTTAAAATAGGACACCCTGTATATATGTATACGTATTAGTTATTTATGTACCATAGGCGAGCCTCGCGTCATTACAGCTTGAGGCAAAATATGTTGTGGATGGATAGTAGGGCCGCAGTCGCGAGCGCAGCGAGCGACTAAGGCGCCTCTATCCATCCACAAAATATGAGCCGAAAGCTTTAATGACGCGAGGTTCACTCATGGTGCTTAAAAAATTTTTCAGCCTTGTAACCCGTACGAAGACTTTTACTTAGTTAACAGAATAATTAATTTTATTTTGTTGCATATCAATAAAATGCAATTTCGAACCCATACTGACAGTTCGTAAATTACAGATATCGTCTGCTAACGCATGCGCATTTTGTACACACACGCGTACATGTACATGTGTGTCAAAAAGTGACAGACAACATAATGTAAATATAAATATAAATTATGAAATTAAAAAAAATAGTAAATGGATTAATATTTAAAAATAAAATTAATTCTTGAACAATTATTATTTATTAAAAAATATAAATTTCTTGAGTATATTTATTAAATATTTATACAGAATAATATTTTTAACAAAAGTTTTTTTTATAAGATTTGAAGGCTTATTAATAAGATTAATACTATTATAATTAATATAAATACTTTCTTATGTTATTTTTATCATAACAATACTATATTTGTTTAACACATTTTTTGTATAATCAATGAATTTTAGTCTCTTATTTAAGGCCAGGTTACCCCAAACAATTTTGAAAAAATCGAAATTTTTTTTTTTTCATAAATTGCTACAGTATACTCGTAGAAATAGTATAGAACTAGTCCTGAAGGTCAGCAAGACCGAGAAGCAGGTATAAAAGAGTGGGGAGCGCTGCGGTAAATCCGGCCGCTTGAGCGCCTTCCGTAGCGGCAGCTGCTGCGTGCCTTCGGATCGTTTTATTGTTTTGTTCCCTTCTATATTTCTCGAAAATATTCTGTCCTTTACAGTTAGAGAGCGTCCTTCGAATATAATATACGGCAGTACAAGTAAAGTTTTCGTTGGTGATGGTTATTCTGTTCAGTCCTCGCACGCGTCGGTAAATTTTTCGTTTGTGAGCTCTCAAAATTTATCATGGACAAAAAAAGAAAAAGTGGTGTCCCACATAGGTCAGGAAGAAGGAGTTTTTTGGGTAACCAACATAGTTCCAATGATGATACAGAGCAAACCAGTGCTGCTGCAAAAAAACTAAAAAACGCCGATCCTCAACTTGAAGTAAAAATCCATCCGTTGCTGACTTACGTGATCGTTCAGTGGTCTGTATTTGCTACATTGCAACAGAGAGTTGTTTGTGCAAAGTGTAATAAAAAAGTGGAATTTGCAAAAAGTGTCGAAAAAGGATTAGGTTTTGAGTTACAAATTATCTGTGGTTGTGAGGAGAGTGAACCAATCCCTTCATCTCCAAAAATAAAAAATGGTTATGAAATAAACAGAAGAATAGTTTATGCAATGCGCTTGTTAGGAGTTGGATTGTATGGCTTATTGAATTTTTGTGGAGTGATGGATATCTCAGCAACTGCATTCAGTATAAATGGCTATTATAAATGCATAATGCAAGTTCATATTGCATTGAAGGCTGTTAGTGAAATGGTTTTCAAAAAAGCTGCTAAAGAAGAGCAAGAAAAAAATAAAGAGAGAGGATTACCCGAAGATAGGCTTACGGTTTCGGGCGATGGTTCCTGGCCAAAAAGAGGATTCACAGCTTTACTCGGTATTGTTAGTTTGATCGGCAAGTACACGAACAAAGTCATAGATGTCATAGTAAAATCGAAGGTTTGCCAAGCATGCAGTAACTATTCAAAAAAATTCCCCGAAGATACGCCAGAGTTCGATGCTTGGTTTACCGAACATTGTGAAGAAGGCAAATGCACAAGGGATCATGATGGTAGTGCCGAACTCATAGAAGTTGAAGGAGTGCAAGAGATGTTTCGGAGGTCTGTGGAGCAGTACGGTGTTATGTATGAATATTATGTCGGCGACGGTGACTCTAAAACTTTCAAGAGACTTGTTTGGAACATAGCCCCTAAACATAAGTTTGTTGGAAAAAAAACGCTTGAAATTGCTGCTCTCAGTGCTGCTTGCATTTTCAATGAAGGGCTTTTACCCATATTAAAAGTAATGGAAGTTATGGGTGTAAGAATCGGCCCGGAAGCAAGGCACTTTGCTGATAGGGCCAACAGCAGACGTGTTGATCGAGCTGAGCTAGAAGCTACTGAAGCGTCTAAAGAACATAGAACTTCTTTAAGAAATGCAAGAATTCTTGAGAATGATGCCTACGAAGACCAGGAAGGAGCTGTGTATGAAGCTGGAATGGATATGTGAGTAAAATTCATTTTTTTTACGATTTTTTACGAATAAAAACTTTGAACTGATTTTTCTCCGAACCACGTTTTTTCGCATGGATGACACTCTCATTTCAAAACTATTGCACTTATCGATATGAACCAAACGGCATTTTACTCTTTGGATGTCTGGCTATGGCCTCAAGCAGAACCAGAAATATTCATTATTATTTAAAAAAGTTATAAACAATTAAAAGTGAAAAAAAATGTTAAAAAAATTCAAAAGTCCGCCATTTTGTTTTTTTTCATTGAAAATATTTCATTCTGCTTGAGGCCATAGCCAATTCGATACAGAACATGAAACCATTTTGTTTTTTGCTTTCAGATAATTCTTTTTCAAGAAATGATGTCATCCATCTGTGAATCAGATGAGTTTCAGCAGCCATTTTCAGGACCGCCATTTTGAAAAAAAAAAAAAAAAAAATTATTTCAAGTAAATTTATATATGTGCTTTCATATGTAAAAAAATTGATTACTCAACATGTTTCGTACTATGAATAAAATGTATTGAAAAAAATTACGTTTATTGGGGTAACCTGGCCTTAACATGAAAAAACAGTAACTTTTTTAAATATTTTGAATTTAATTTCTTCACACAAAAAACTTTTAAATCATTTATCTAAATCACAAACAAAATTATAAACTAAAAAATTATCACTTTAAAATCACTTATTATTAAATTTTTGAATTTTGCGGGATTATATTAGATTTTGCTTTTTCTATTAGTTTATTTAATTCACGTTTGCATTCTTCATCACTGTCACTATCACTCGTCTTATTTTCATTATTTAATAAATTGTCCATTTTTATTCTTCTTCTCACATATTAAGAACGAATATTACCGACACAACGATACACTATACTGAAAAAAAACAAAAGAAAAGCAGAGCCCCGTGGTCGCTTGAATGTACATACTGAGCGAAGGAGAGAGCGAGACAGAGATAGGGTGGTCACGTGGGAGCAATGGTACGCGCTCTTATCGCTATCTCGTTCTCTCTCCTTCGCTCAACATACATAAGTCTTATTACGCGTTTCGAAAATATAAGTTTCGATGAAGACTCACATGCTAGGCTATATGAAGCGACAAATACATAGCAGTGGCGCTGTTAACTTTTTTTTCTCCTGGGACGTATACAGCCTAGGAGGACGTATAGAATGACATACAGCCTAGGAGGACGTATAGAAAAATGTTAATACGATCGAGAAGGCGCTTGCGCGTATGGAAACCATTTACACGCTGACGATGCTCCGTAGGTAAGAGTCGCCGTACGGGTTAGTAGGCTGAAAATATATATATATATATATATATATTAGGTGTAGTAAAAAGAAATCCATTATTTTTGCATTAAATTGAAGGTTTCATTTAGCATAGATAGAATGATACGATTTAGGTCAAATATGCACCGTTTTCTTCGATAACTTGTTGCCATTTTGAAAGTAATTTCATAATGCCTCTCTTGTAGAAACCCTTGTCCCTATTGTCAAAAAACTGGGACAGTCGATTTTCACTATCTTCTCTTGAGGCGAATTTTTCACCTGCAAAATCATTCGTCGTAGACAGGAACAGGTGGTAATCACTTGGTGCCAGGTCCGGACTATAAGGTGGATGCATAAGAACTTCCCAACCAAGCTCTCGGAGCTTCTGGCGAGTCACTATCGATGTATGCGGCCTGGCGTTGTCCTGATGTAAGACAATTCCTCTCCTATTGGCCAAAGCTGGCTGCTTCTGGGCGATTGCTTCTTTCAGACGGTCCAATTGTTGACAGTACAGGTCCGAATTAAGAGTTCGGCCGTAGGAGAGCAGCTCATAGTAGATATTTTCTGCCAGTCCCACCAAACACACAGCAGAACCTTCCTGACTGTCAATCCTGGCTTGGCCACCGTTTGCGCCGGCTCACCGCCATTTGACCACGACCGTTGTCGCTTCACGTTGTCGTAAGTGACCCACTTTTCATCACCAGTAACCATCCGCTTCAGAAGTGGATCGATATTGTTGCGATTCAGCAGCGATTCGCAGATGGAAATTCGGTCCATGAGGTTTCTTTGCGATAACTCGTGTGGCACCCATACTTCGAACTTCTTTTTGTATCCAGCCTTATTTAAGTGGTTCCAAACGGTTTTTCGTGCAATATTTAGCTCCTGGGCAATTGAAACAGTGCTTACGTGACGGTCGGACTCGACGATTTCCATTATTTTATCGACATTTTCGACAGTTGGCCTTCCAGAGCGTGGTGCATCTTTAACGTTAAAATTACCGGAACGGAATCGACGAAACCAAAATTGCGCGTGATTGGCTGTTACAGTATCAGGACCATTAACACTTTTCACATTTTTAGCTGCCTGGCTTGCGTTTTCGCCTTTATCGAAGAAAAACTGTAAAATATGGCGTATTTTCTCTTTGTTGGTGTCCATCTTTGACGTGTGCTAAAAAAATACTGAGTCAAGCAATCACAAAACTGCATCAAAAGCTTTTTTAGTACGAAATCTTATCTTTCTAACGCCATCTAGTGTAACCCCTTCGCACTTTTACAACGGGAGATACAGACTACTGAAGCCATCTATTGGCAAAATAATGGATTACTTTTTACTACATCTAATATATATATATATATATATATATATATATATATATATTAAGAAATAATCCCGTTACATGCTACTAAAAATAAAAATTATTACGTACATATACGAGGTGTGATCAAAAAGTAAGGTGACTTTTTGAATTGAAACAAGGAGTATCACCTTAAAATTATGCGGCGTTTGCGTGAATCAATAAGAAAAAAAAACGGTTGGAAGCGTAAAAAGAAAATTCATGGATTTTGCACCATGATAATGTACCTGCGCACACGTCGTTACTAGTGAGTAGTTTTTTGGCCAAAAACAATGCTACCATCATGTCTCGATCGCCGTATTCACCAGACTTGGCCTTCTGCGACTTTTTCCTCTTTCCGAAATTGAAAAGGCCCATTGGAGGACAAAGATTTGCGACGATTGAAGAGATTAAGGCTGCATCGCTGAATAAGCTCAAGGCAATACCCAAAAGTGCATTTCAGAAGTGTTTTGACGACTGGAGAAAGCGCTGGCACAAGTGCATTGTATCAGAGGGGGATTATTTTAAAGGAGATAACATATATTCAGATGAATAAATGAATATTTTTTATAAAAAATTAAGTCACCTTATTTTTTTATCACACCTTGTGTATATATATATGTACAGCCGTTCCCTGTATCTAGTGAAAATATTCATAACGCCTGGTGCAGGGACAAATTTTATAAATAGAAAACCTTCTTACATTAAAATCAGTGAATTAATTACTATTTAATTAACAATAGATTAACAGCTAATCAAATTTTTCTGCCATCAAGTAGGCGCGCCTTAAATGAAAAAAAAAACCAAAAAAAAACAAAAATGGGCGGGGCTTGCAATTTTGAACTATACATCGATATGCGGCGATGTGTGCATCGCATTGCTACGCTTGTTTCTCCCCACACGCGAATTTTAATTCTGATCTTCTTTTGTCTTTTCATTTATCTTCTTATTTCTCTCATTCAGGCTATAGCACTGACGATTTGGGTTTTAATCCCCAGTTCCAATTTTTTTTTTTTTTTTTTTTTTTTTTAGCTTCTGTAAGTCTTTGTAAAATTCAAAAAATAGTATTAAAGTTTTTCTAGATTAAGTTTTTATTCGTTTGTGAGCATCTTTTAATATGTGCTCAAGAAAATTATGAATTAATTATTATATTTCTTGATTAGAGTCAGCTTGATAAATACAATAAAATTTTCATGAAGTAAGATATTAAAATAATTAAAATTTTGTTTTCACACGAAATTTTAAGCTGCATAACATTATTAGTTACACTAAAAAACAATGCCCTTAAAAAAAGCATTAAAAAAAAATTTATCGATGTTACAAATTAAAAAACGACCTTGAATTTATTATACATCCGAGTTTTTCACACTCAGTTACCTCATATTGCATTGATATGCATTTAACGGAAATATTTTTACGTTGTATATTATTATAAGTCTTATTATTATGATATTATTATGCGTCTTATTATTAGAATATTATTATGAGTCTTATTATTATAAGACGCAGCATTTAATAATTTTTGTCTTATAAATAAATGGACATTACATCAAAAGATTAAGTTCAATCAAATATAGGGTGGAAAAATCAAAATTAATTAATAATCTTAAACATCAATAATGGAAAAAATTGAAAACCTTTTAGATGTATTCGCTTTTATCGAAATACCTAAAAAAGACAGAAGTTATAAAAAAAAACAAAAACTAAAAAAAAAATCAGAACTGGGGATTAGAACCCAAACCGTTAGTACTATAGCCTGAATGAGAGGAATAAGATGAATGAGAAGACATATGAAGATTAGGATTGAAATTCGTGGCGAAGTGGGGAGAAACAATAACATAGCAGTGCGACGCACACATCGCCGCATATCAATGTATAGTCCAAAATCGAAAGCCCCGCCCATTTTTGTTTTTTTTTCTCTCAAGGCCCGCCTACTTAATCGCAAAGAAATCTGATTGGCTGTTAATCTATTGTTAATTAAATTGTAATTAATTCACCGATTTTAATGCAAGAAGGTTTTTTATTTATAAAATTTGTCCCTGCATCAGGCATTATGAATATTTTCACTCGATAGAGGGACAGGCTGTATATATATATATATATATATATATATATATATATATATATATATATATATATATATGTAACGGGATTATTTTGATAGAAATAAGGTACACGCGGAAGCTTAGACTCACGCGCAAGCACTTCGAAAGTGCCCTTCTGGCACTTCTAAGGGCTGCGCCCGCGGAGGCGGCGGTAATCACCATATGGACGAAGCAAGGAAATAATAAACGATAAGACGAAGCGTTATGCATTAATCGTCATATATTTTCAAAATTCGTTGATATATACAAATTAGACTTTTAGCCCTTTGTAGCGAATTGCAAACGTAAAAGCAATTTACGCTTGATTAGTTTTAACGCAACACACGCTCCGTGCAAGCGTGCCGAGTCTCAGTCAGAGTTCGGTTAACCGAGCTGGTCTACTGGTTGGTTGCGACCTTTTTTGGCCAATGAAACTGTTACGCGCGTGTACATTCACAATTACTCTACTACTTATTTATATGAGAGTGAGAGAACCTAATCGCTCGCTGTCGTCGCATATGAAATATTCGATTGTTATACGGACTATTAATATTCGTGAACATGCATGCGAGAAAGAAGTGGCTACTTACTTTCATTTTGCGCTCATCTATCTCTGATTTCCTCTGGCTGCTCGTATATTTACTAATCAATTTATCGTCTTTCATCACACATGCGTTGATGCTAAAGCAAAGATAATAAAGAAAGTTTTTTTCTTTCCGTCTTTCCCTTCTCACGATAGATACCGCACGCCGCCATCGATTCGGTAATTGATGGCGCTTAATGCAGTCACGTTGTGAACTCTAATTTCGACCGCATAACGGATGGCCTAACCTCTCTGGGTCATTTGTCATAATAAATATTAGGTTGCTGCAGATGAAATGGCCGATTTGGTAATAAATTCTTAAACAGCTGCAACTTTTTATAAAGACAATTTATTTAATCGAAATAGGTACCAATAGATGCAACACACTTTTTCCAACGAGATACAAGTACATTTATTCCAGTTTTGTAGAAGTCCGAGTTTCTAGTTCGAAGAAACTCCTTGAAGGCATTTTTGACAGCAGCTTCATTATTAAATCGTTTTCTTGTCAAAAAATGATCCAAATGTTTAAAGAAATGGTAATCTGTTGGTGAGAGGTCTGGTGAATATGAAGGGTGAGGAAGAGTCTCATAGCACAACTCGTTTAATTTTTGGACCGTTGTTCTTGATACGTGAGGTCGTGCCTTATCATGAAGCAGTATCACTCCATCCCTGTTGACAAGCCTAGGTCGTTGGACTATCAATTTCTGATGCATTTCATCTAGTTGAGCACAGTATTTCTCAGCATTGATGGTTTCGCCAGGTTGCAGGAACGAATAATGGATAACTCCAGCTACAGACCACCAAACAGTTACCATTATTTTCTTTGGATGAAGGCTTGGTTTCGGCATGTGTCTTGGCGCTTCATCGGCATCTAGCCATTGGGTCGATCAGCGACGATTATCGTATAAAACCCACTTTTCATCGCAGGTCACAATTCGGTGCAAGAACGGTTTCTTTTTGTTGCGGGAGAGAAGAGAACTTGTTTTGCTCGGTAAGATCATGCGGAACCCATTTGTCAAGCTTTTTCACTTTTCCAAGTTGTTGCAAGTGGCGGAAAACTGTCAAATTGTGAACGCCTAATTTCTCGGCAAGATCCCTTATGGTTTGGCGGGGGTCAGACTCCACTAATACACGCAGCTCGTCGATATCGATCGATGGTCCTGGGTGTCTACGTGGCTCATTTCCAAGGTCCATATCTCCGAATCGAAATTTTTCGAACCACCGCCGAGTGGTTCGTTCGCTAACTGTATCAGGCCTAAATGCGCTGTTGATATTTCTCGTTGCTTCCGTTGCGTTATGCTCTAATTTAAATTCGTATAGTAAAAGTAGCCGTTTTTATTCACTTCCATGTTCACTTTCTCTTTTTGTTTTTACGATCACTATGAAGTGCAAAACAGAAATGACTCCATAAACCAAGGTAGCAGTATTTATACTTCAATAGGTCATATCATTTGCGCGGCCTTGTGCCAACATAATACACTAAAATTGCAGCCAACTTTATGTCATTGCTAAATCGGCCATTTTATCTGCAGCAACCTAATAAATAATTTCTTATATTTTTAATTAATGATCAAGATGTAAATGTTTATTCAAATTTTCGAAATTAATAATTTAAATAATATCAACACTTTAAGTACGAGGGATAAGTAAAAAGTTTTTGGCCTAACCTAGAGATGGCGCCAGCAGGTCAAGTATTTGACTTGTATTCTGTAGCTCGACATCGCACTAGCATGCATATGAATTTTCAAGTCGATTGCTCTGTTAGTGTGCATTTGAGAGCTGATTAAACAAGACGCCTCAATTGCTTACATGAAAATGGAAAAATCAGAGAAGCTTTCCGTTTTTAAATACTTTTATTAAAAAGGCCTAACACCATTACAAATTAAAGAAGAGCTGGAACCCACATTAAAAGACTCTTTGTTATCATATTAAGCAGTTAAACAGTTGGTTTCTGAATTTTAAAAGGGTCGCATGAGCATTTCTGACGAACCACGTTTAGGACACCCTGAAATGATTGTACACATTTATAAGATAGTGGTGGAGGGCTGCAGATTATAAGTAAAGGAGATATCTGAGGCTACTCAGATGTTAACTGTACGTGTACGCAATATTCTACATGAACATTTGAGGATGGAGAACATCTGTGCTAGGTGGGTGCCGTATTTGCAAACGGTCGATCGAAAATTCACCCAAGAAACTGTTTCAATTAAAAATTTGACGCAGTACAAGCCAAGTCCTAGCGAATTTTGGCGTCATTTTATAACTATGAAACTTAGATTCACCACTACACTCCTGAAAGTAAACATCAGTCGAACCAATGGATTGGACTAGATAAATCAACCTCAAAGAATGCAAAAACAATTTTGTCGGCAAATAAGGTTATAGCGACTGTTTTTTTTTTTGGATGAGAAAGAAATTATTCTCGTTGATTATCTGGAGAAGGGTAAAATAATCACTGGTTAATATTACGCAGAATTATAGTATTACAGCGTTTTAAGGACGAAGTGAAAAATAAATGACCTAACTTGGCGAAGGAAAAAATCTTGTTTCACCATAATAACCCACTTGCCCATTCGTCGGTTATTGCGATTGCTAGAATCAACGAATTGAAGTTCAAATTGTTACCCCGACCACCGTATTTATCAGATTTATCCCCTAGTGACTATCATTTGTTTTCTTACCTTAAAAAATTACTCGGAGGTAAAAAATTTGATAGCAATAAAGAAGTCATCAATGCTGTCAATGAGTATTTTGAAGGATTTGGCATATCGCACTATAAAAATAGTATCATTGCATTCGGGCACCGTAATGAAAAATGTATTAATCTTGATGGTGATAATATTGAAAAGTAAAGGAAAGAAAACACGATAAAAGTTGTTTTTCTTTATCAGGCTGGAAACTTTTCACCACACCCTCGTATTAACTATAAGGCAGTGTAATATTGTTAAAAAATGAGTGACACTGTGAGTTTTTTTTATATTTTCACAGTTATAATTATATAACATAAAAAATTTAATTATGTACTTTTACAACTGATATTTACATCGTAAACTTTTTAGAAAATAATATTCACGATTGAATCGGGCAACGCTATATTGTATCTAACGGCAATGTGATGATTATGCTGTACCTTCAAACTATTGTGACTTTGTCCGTAATGTAATAAAAAGGTTTTTAAATTTTTTGCTCGAAAAAAATTAATTTCATTAGAAAATTTTATCGTACAAAAAAAGTTTAGAATTAGCTAATAAACATAAATTAATTTTTACATCATTTTTTTCTTTACTTTAGGAATTTGACTATTTTTTAAAATTTAGAATTGATAAATTCACAAGTGAGTCACAAATTTTTAAACAAATTTACACGTATTTTTTAGCTGATTCTAAGCAAGTTTTATTCTATAATATTTTATTGTGAAGTTAGTACTTAACGAGTAAAAAAATTACGAAGTCTCACATCACAATATGATATAATAACCGCCATTTTGGGATAACTAAAAGAAAAAAAAGTTGTCAACTAAAATTTTAGAATTTTTCGGGCCATAATTATTAGCGATAATATGATTGTGTAAATGCAGCAACAATAATATAAATCTAGTTAAGAGAAATAATACATTAAAGTCTTTCTTTTCCTACCGACATCGCAATAATAGGGTTTTTTTTTCAAAATAAATATCAGGTTTTGATGAAGATTCCTAAAAAACTCTCTCAATAGAATTTAAAAGAAAAACGAATACCTTTTTTGATTAGGAGTGTATATTTGAACTTGCGTAACAAATAGAAAATAGTTTTGTGCATTAACGATGTCAACTAAGTTAACCCCGCCATTTTGTCTTTTTTGAACTAAAATATTTTTGTTATGTGCTCTACATATGCCATTATGTGCCGTAAATAAATAAAATGATCAAAAACTTTGATTTTCATGGCCGAAATTAATTTTTCGAGAAGAGTTAGTCCCATCATTTTTTTTCACGGACTAGAAGAATTTTGCTGTTTTTTACTCTAGATGTGATATCATGTGCCGTAAATCGAAGTATTTAATTTAAGGAATTCCGATTTTTAAAGTCAAAATTAATTTTTTGAAAACGTTAGCCCCACCCTTTCTTTTTCACGGAATAAAACTATGGTGCTGTATTATGCTCAACATGTGCTATCATGTGCCTTTAATATAGAAAATAAATTATAGTTTTGGAGAAAAAAATCAATCATTTTCGAAACAAAAGTTAATCCCGCCATTTTTTTCACGGAATAAACGAATTGTGCTGTATTGTGCTCAATAGGGCTAATGCAATAACCCAGTATCCTCTTCACGTTCAATTTCTTTCAATATATTGGAAAGGTCTACAATGAATAATGAATTTTCATAACCCTAATAACAGATATGCAGTTAAAGAAATGTATGTACTATTATAAAATTAATTCGCTACTAATTGCATACTTGTATTTTGAATTTCTAAAATAGTAATCAAATACCGGCTTTAATCAACATTACTGTAGATGATTCTCGTAATGAAAATCCATCATTTACAATATAAATTTCTAGTATACGGAAAAAAATTGTATTTCAAGAGGTCATTTGGTTATTGGATCATTAAACGGAATAAAAGGGCTGTGCTGTGTTGTGCTCAATATGTACTTTCATGTGTTGTAAAAAAAATTTTTATTTTTATTTTAAAGTCAAAAATATTTCCATTTTTTAAATGAAGTTAGCTTACTATTTCTTTTATGGAATAAAAAATTTGATTCACAAATATATATCCATACAAGAAAAGCCATCGTCTATACTACTAGGTTGTTCAAAAAGTTTTGAAAGCGGAAATGAAAATACTTCTTTTTGTTGGTGAAATCACTTTTATTGCTCAGTATAATCTCCCATAAGTTCAATACACTTGGTCCAACGGTCTTTCAACTTGTTTATCCTATCATGGAAATGACTTTTTGCAAGGCCTGCAAAATACTTCTCTACGACGGCTATAACCTCTTCGTTTGATGAAAAATGCTTCCCACGAAGGAATTTCTTAAAGGTGTGGAAACAGCCAGAAGTCAGAGGGAGCTAAATCAGGCGAATAAGGCGGATGCTGCAACAATTCGTACTTTAATTCGGTTATTTAAGCGATGGTTTTTTGAGCTGTGTGAGCGGGTGCATTGTCTTGATGAAAAATGATTTTTTTTTTTGTGCAAACTGGGTCTTTTTTCACTAATTTTTTTATCCAATTGGTCCAAAAGGTTACAATAATATTTAAAATTTATGGTTCTGCCAGTTTGGAGATAGTCTACCAACAAAATCCCTTTTGCATCCCAAAAAACTGACGCTAACACCTTCTTCGCCGATTTCTGGACACGAACTCGCTTCGGTGCCGAAGTGCCTGGTTGACACCACTCTTTAGCCTCTTGTTTTGATTCAGGGTCATGATGGTAGACCCAAGTCTCATCCATAGTGATGAATCGACGCAAAAAATCCTTTTTATCCTTTCGAAAACGCTCCAAATGTTGCTCAGAAAGTCGCATTCGAACGTGTTTTTGTTCCATTGTGAGCGAATGCGGCACCCATTGTGCACAGAGCTTTCTGAAACCCAAAACTTCATTTAAAATATGACTCACACTGCCTAATGAGATGTCTAGGGCCTCTGCTAAATCTCTCTCGGTCAATCGACGATTTTCCAAAACCATATCCTGTACTTTTGCTATGAATGCTGGTGTTGATGCACTTTTTGGACGTCCTGAGCGTGGATCGTCTTCAACGCTTCTTCGACCACGTCTAAACTCTAAAACCCATCGATGCACAGTTGGAAATGAAGGAGCAGATTCCTTTAACGCTTTCACCATTTTTGTATAAATTTCTGTTGCTGATAAACCATTTTCTATTGTAAAAAAAATTCACTATCACGTCAACTTCAAATGGCTTGTAAACAAATAATGAATTGACAGAGTGAAATGAAACTTTGGGTATGTTTATATGAAAGATAAAATATTAAAATGGCGTAAAAATTTTGGTTCTTGTACTGCTCTATAGATGTCGCTTTCAAAACTCTTTGAACAACCTAGTATATTCTACTAGAATATGTCGCAAAGAAAATGATTTCATTGTCCAATAACCTAACCGGCCAAATTATAAATTAAAATACGGTGTAGCTCTTCTATTATAAAAAAATGATCGTATTGGTGATCTTAAAATAAAAAAATGTAAGACTTTTTGCCAAAATAATAATTTTTGTCTCTAAAAATAAAAATTAATTTCTTATATTTAAAGCACATGATAGCACATGTTGAGCACAATACAGCTTTTATTCTATGAAAAAAAAAAAGAAATAAAATTAGAAAATATTGATAATTTAGAAAAATTTTAATTAAAAATTGTAGATCGCATCAAAATCCATCTCTTTCATTGCACGTATTTTTCTCTAGAGATGCTAATTTCCGAGTTAAATGTTTTCAAACGCATATCAGTTGAATACGTGAGTATATATTATTGAAAAAACAATGAAAAACCCCATAAAAATCATAGTTTTTTTTGCGCTTATCTTGCGAAATACGAGAAATCTTGAAAAATTCTAAGAACAAAAGTTGTAAATCTCGTAATAATATTAGGTGTAGTTAAAAGAAATCCATTATTTTTGCATTAAATTGAAGGTTTTATTTAGCATAGATAGAATGATACGATTTAGGTCAAATATGCACCGTTTTCTTCGATAACTTGTTGCCATTTTGGAGGTAATTTTATAATGCCTCTCTCGTAGAAACCCTTGTCCCTATTGTCAAAAAACTGGGACAGTCGATTTTCACTATCTTCTCATGAGGCGAATTTTTCACCTGCAAAATCATTCGTCATAGACAGGAACAGGTGGTAATCACTTGGTGCCAGGTCCGGACTATAAGGTGGATGCATAAGAACTTCCCAACCAAGCTCCCAGAGCTTCTGGCGAGTCACTATCGATGTATGCGGCCTGGCGTTGTCCTGATGTAACACAATTCCTCTCCTATTGGCCAAAGCTGGCTGCTTCTGGGCGATTGCTTCTTTCAGACGGTCCAATTGTTGACAGTACAGGTCCGAATTAAGAGTTCGGCCGTAGGAGAGCAGCTCATAGTAGATGATTTTCTGCCAGTCCCACCAAACACACAGCAAAACCTTCCTGGCTGTCAATCCTGTCTTGGCCACCGTTTGCGCCGGCTCACCGCCATTTGACCACGACCGTTGTCGCTTCACATTGTCGTAAGTGACCCACTTTTCATCACCAGTAACCATCCGCTTCAGAAGTGGATCGATATTGTTGCGATTCAGCAGCGATTCGCAGATGGAAATTCGGTCCATGAGGTTTCTTTGCGATAACTCGTGTGGCACCCATACTTCGAACTTCTTTTTGTATCCAGCCTTATTTAAGTGGTTCCAAACGGTTTTTCGTGCAATATTTAGCTCCTGGGCAATCGAAACAGTGCTTACGTGACGGTCGGACTCGACGATTTCCATTATTTTATCGACATTTTCGACAGTTGGCCTTCCAGAGCGTGGTGCATCTTTAACGTTAAAATTACCGGAACGGAATCGACGAAACCAAAATTGCGCGTGATTGGCTGTTACAGTATCAGGACCATTAACACTTTTCACATTTTTAGCTGCCTGGCTTGCGTTTTCGCCTTTATCGAAGAAAAACTGTAAAATATGGCGTATTTTCTCTTTGTTGGTGTCCATCTTTGACGTGTGCTAAAAAAATACTGAGTCAAGCAATCACAAAACTGCATCAAAAGCTTTTTTAGTACAAAATCTTATCTTTCTAACGCCATCTAGTGTAACCCTTTTGCACTTTTACAACGGGAGATACAGACTACTAAAGCCATCTATTGGCAAAATAATGGATTACTTCTAACTACACCTAATACATCTTTCTGTGAGACAAAAAGTAGGGATTCTTATTTAAAAATCTATAGTTGACCTTGAAATAACTTTTTGACCATACTCCTGGTCAAATCCAAGGCCACCATTCGCTTTCTCTTTTGCATTTCTACAACTTTTGTCTCTAACACTTTTTCGATTGGAGCACTCTCTGGTGAGTTATTTGGATTATTGGGTAAATGAGAAAAAGATTCACATCGAATGAGGAAGTCATCGCGGAAACCGAGGCGTATTTCGAAGGCTTGGACAATTCGTACTACAGAAAGGGCATCGAAATGTCGGTAAATCGCTATACTAAGTGTATCGCCCTTAAAAGCAACTATGTTGAGGAATAAATACAACATTGCCCAGAAAACGCTTGTTTTCATTAAAAATCCCGCGACTTTTCAGCGCATGTAGTATAGTAGCAGACAAACTGTGAATTTGAGTAGAATAAAGTGCGAGGATCTCTAATGCTTCACTTCGTTTCACAAAACATTGGTTTAAACACCATCATCCGCAAAAAATATATTCGAAGGCACGTCACTTCCTTTGCAAATACCTTGAATAATGATGAGCCACACTGTTAAAAAAGTTATTAATTTTAATACACTTTCAATACAAAGTTTTAATTTGGATTATTAAATATCGTCAATTAATTCAAATTCAATATATTTGTATATTAATTTTAATAATATAATTAATTTTAATATACTCTTCAAACATGTAAGTAATAAAACTTGAAGAATAAAACTATTAAGTTTAAATTAATAAAAATGTACATTGATTTTTTTAATATTTCTTAATTTGAATACAATTTTAATACAAAGTATTTTAATTTTCAACTGTTAGAGATTTTGAACTTTGAATTAACACAAGTTTATTAAAAATAATATAATTTTAATTTTAACAGACTATTTATATATTTAATACATTTGTATATTAATTTCAATAAAATTAATAAATTTATTTGTAAAATAATTTTATTGAGACTTTCTTTTTAATTATTTTCAACAATTTATTTTTACATTCTAAATAAAATTTATAACTAAATTGATTTATTAAATCAAATAATATAACGATTTTATTTGTTTAATATTATATTGTTTATTAATTAATTTTACATCGAGTCATTATTAATTCATTAAATTATTTTATATTGAAATAAATTTTTTCCTTTTTTTGTATATTAAATTCATAAATATCATTGAAAAAGTAATTAACATTTGTATCTTACAATTAAGAAACATTCATGACATAAACTTTAATATACTGTAACAGGGTAAATTTATTTCCGCCCGTTAGCAACGCAGGACCTTTCTCTGGTCCTGCTTTTCTTTTTTTGTGTGTGAGGGGCCTTGCCTCAGGCCCCGCTACCGGTGTTGCTCCCACCGGGCTCGGCTACTCAGAGTGTGTGCCAATGTTAAATTGGCACACCCGCGGAGGCGGCGGTATTCGGAATAGGGACGCTGTAGGAAATAAATAAGAATGCACCGGCTCAGTGCTAACTGCTTCTTTAATAAGTGAGAAATAACGAAAATAATACAAAGGTGATAAATTATAGCGGAAAGGTCCTTTCATGCAAAGAGCAATTAGTATTGCCTCACGCGCAATACTAATTCTCGAGGTGCGCACTGCGCATGCGCACCCTCTTCGCTTCACGCGGCTACACACACACGTGTAGTCTATGGACGGCAGATATAGAGAGAGCAGTTCCCTCTCTACACTGCTGTAGTCCGTGACTGCCTGAGTGAGAGCGTCTCTCCCTCTCACTCGACGCTGCAGTCTATGGTTGAGCGAGAGAGCTCGTTCCTCTCGCTCAACTGCGTGATCGCAGGTTGTACGAGTAAGAGTGGCTTTCTCTTACTAGTACGTCTATTCTATGACAGTGCGAGAGAGAGATCGATCCTCTCACTCGCACTCGCACGGCCTAATCGAGTTTGAGTTACGCGGTCTCGCGCGTAACCCAATATATATCTATATCGATGCCTGACGCGATCGCACACGCGTCAGGAAAACTAAATATAATTACTCGCCATCTAATTATATTATTGAGTGGCCCCTTACTTTTACTACAAACTACTCGCAGGAATCGTCCTCTCGATATCTGCGGCGTAGACTCGGTGGAAAATCTTCGGAAAATAATATATTACTGGCAGTATCTCCAAGCACGTGCGGCGTGTAGAAAAGGCGGAACGAGAAGAAGGCTTGAGGGGAAGGCTCCTCGTTCCCCTCTCGCCTATTAGTTTTCCTGCGTAGCGCTATCGATTCTTGATCGATAGTGCCGCGTTTCGGTACGCCGCGGCTTTTCGCGCCTTTTTCCGCGTCAAGCCATCGATCGCTTGATCGATGGCGCCGCGTATAGTCGCGCCGCGAACACTATCTCGCACTGTATGGCAGGTGGCCTAATCTTGATAAGCCACCTGTCACAATACATATATTAAATTTACAAATGTCATTGAAAAATTAATTCACAATTGTATCTGAAAATTAAGAAACGTTAATGACATAAATTTTAATATATGTATATTAAAATTAAGATGGTGTATGAAAGATGATTAATATGTGTATTTGAAATTTAATAAACGTATACGAGAAGTATCCGACCTACCTTCATATCTCAGCGATGGTGTTATTTTTCGTCATCGGGCGAGTGGCATTCTTTAAAGTAGTCCCCATTTGATTGAATAATGCGCTCCTAGCGGTGTTTTTACTTTTCAAAGCAGTCCTGAAAGTTAGTTTTTCGGATAGCCTTCAGTGTCCTCGTCGCATTATCTACAATCGTCTTTTTGTCGTCGAACCGGTGTCTTTTAAGCGGTTTTTTCAAATTCGGGAACAACCATAAGTCACAAGAAGTTATGTCGAGACTTTACGAAAGATTAGCGAAGCAGTAGGATATTGTGTTTCGTTAAAATCTGCTACACAAGATTCGATGAATGCACTGGCGCATTATTGTGATGGAGAAGCCAGTCCACGCTTGACCAAAATTGCGCTCGATTTCTTCTCACCGCATCACGCAATCGTTTCAGAATTTTAACTAAATATTCCTTATAAATCGTCTGAGCATATTTGTGGTGCACAACACCTTCATAATAAAAAACAAACAATCAGCATTGACTTAATATTACTCCGACTTTGTTGTGCTTTTTTCGGCTGTAATTCGGACGAGAGCTTCCACTGTGAAGATTTTTGTCTTGTTTCGGTATCATAATCATAAACCCACGATTCATCACCAGCAATAACCTTTTTAAGCCGAGTTTGAAGCAAAGTTTGATGCAAATTCGTTGATCAGATCTTTCGGTCATTTTTAACAATAGCTAAATCCGACGAATCCGACGAACGCAAAAAAGGTATTGTAAACAAATACACGCTGCGCATAAACTATACGTCATGTAGGTACCGGTGAGCAGCCAAAAATTCGTGAGGCTTTACTGTTGACGTTAAGGCTTCGGAGAGGTCACTCAAACACTCTGGCGCAAAGATATAAAAGCAGGTCGGATACTTTTCGGACAGACCTCGTATGTGAGATTACTTCCATTACATTTATATTAAAATTAATATAGAAATTTTTAACAGTGCAGACACTTTGAAAGTGATAGCATTTGTGGATGGTACATATTCCTATATTGAAAAATCAAGCAATTTTCGAACTCTAAGACAATTACTTTGCCTTCATAAAGCACGACACTTATTGTTAGTAAAACCAGTGTTGATAGTGACCCCTGATGGGTATATATTAGATATTTTTGTCCCTTTTTTAGATAGCAGAAATAGTAATGCTTCAATGCTACAAAGAGAATTTGAAAATAATGTTAATGGTTTGAGACATTAGTTAGGAAAAGGTTCTATTTTAATAGTTGATTGCTGATACAGTGACCTTTTGCCTCTTTTTAATCAATTAGGAATCGAAACTCATATACCATAATTACTCAAACCAAGACAGAGTTAGCTCGATACAGAAAATGCTAATGATTCTAGGTTAATAAATAAATGTAGTTGGTTTATCGAATGGACACATCAAATTTATATTTAAGTCTTTGAAAGATATTATACCATTTCACCATATCACTTATCTTCGTGATGTTACGCGGAGACGTTGCAAATCCGCCGTAATAGTCTACAAGTTGTCCGCAACGACGCAGTTCGCTGATTGGCCCCTGGCTGGGCCAATCAGAAAATTGCGATATCAGAGTCATGCACGCGTATTGGCCATCCGAAGGCCTATATAAACGGTTTCACAACTTTTAGAGAGCAGTCGGTTCGATCGTCTTGTGACCAAGCAAGCCGGAAGGAACTGGCTCCCGCAACCGCTGCCAAATCAACTATCGATCTTGAGAGTTATGTGTCCAAGCGGAATTCCACCGCTTCTCTCACATTGCCCTCGGTCCGCAATACAAAATTACGCGTTCTAGCGTAATTCTACCTCCAACCACCGTGCCCGCATCTCTTCCTATTTGGGGATTTCCACGTCCTCAAACGGAAACGCGTCACCAAAGGTGAGGATCCTAGCAAGGCATTTTCCATATTGTGCAAAAAAATTCCGCATCTAGAATTCTCGCAGAATTGCGCATCGGCCCCAGAGACACGCGATCGGCGGATAACCGTAGATGCGGGAAATTCCCGCGTGCAAAACGCATACGGAACGCGAGCGGAATTTTCGGCTTTTACCAAGCACCGGCAGGGTGCAATCACTCTAAGCGCCTTGAAATTGGTCATTCATTTTCTTTTGTCTTTTTTGTGTTTACCGCAAGTAGTTGCCCGGCAGCAACCGACCGAGGGAGGAGCAATGTCTCAGTGAGGGTCGCCCGATTTGCAGTGGGTATCTTGGTCCCGCACCGCTTTACCATTAGTTTTGAGTTGCGTTTCCCTTGTTTAATTTTTTTGTTTATTTGTAAGTTTAGCTTTACTTCGTGTTGGCTTTTTTTTGTTTTTTACTTAAGTTTAATTTTAGTTAATTTATATGCGTTTTTTTTCTTTTCCTTTTTTCTCCTGTTTCTTCTATTCGCTATTAAGTGCATTAACTTAGCGTCAGGATATTGTTTGTAAGTGTAGGGTAGTATAAGAATACATCGTGAGTTACTGTTTCTGTTAATTCTTGCGTAGACTTATTTTACGCTCTCTTCCTGAACTCTGACCACCTAAAGCGTCCGGCATAAGAGTAACGTCACTGTTATATTAAATATTATCTTATAGCTAGGAAAATTATAAATAAATATCAAAAGCCAATTGTGATGGATGAAGCCACTGCTAAATTAGCCTAAGCAATGTTAAAAAGAGCTCAAACTTATATCATTTGCAGAGTAGAGTGGTTACAGAGAATCTTGCTAAATGTAATGCACTTTGAAATGGACTCAAATTTAATCATGTAGATTTCCCGCCAATTACTTTGAACTTTCTAAAAGACTTTAGTATCGGTGTTCACTTATTGAAATTAGCTGTTGAGAACGAGGCCGAATCGATTTGTCACGGTCTTCAGCCACACTCTCAGCTACAGCCGCTATATTCTTTTCACTACGTGCTGGATGTGGTCTAATCGGTCGAGTATCATCCAATAATGTATGCTGGGCTTCAAATTTGCGGATGGTATTGGCTATAGTGGTTTCAGTAAGTCGACGATGCACACCATAAGTTGCTCTAAGAACATGAAAAACATTTCTCACAGAACGCCGATTTTCGTAATACAGCTGAACAATTTGAATACTTTGTTGCGGTGTAAGTCTTTCCATGATGATTTGTCAAACAATACTGAATAAAAATTACATTACAGTTTGACAGGAGTCACGCATGATCTGTAAAAAAAAGCCTATTGAAAATCAAACCTCATAATAAGTCAGCCTTTATAAGCCCGTTT
>OX465095.1:52609886-52665696 GCA_949987625.1 Chalcis sispes
TGCGAGAGAGAAAGAGAGAGAGAGAGAGAGAGAGAAAGAGAGAGCAAGGGTGAGTGATCGCGAGTTCGCGTTTGAGCTGGCTACCGATTACCACTTTCCTGTCCTGGAAAAGCGAGAGGCCTCCGCCGGCTATAGAAGCAGCCGTGGGCGGCCGGCCTGCATTTTCAGGGAAAGTCTCGCGCATGGAGAGAGAAGGCGCAAGCGTGCGCTGCTGTGTGAGAGAGTGAGAGAAAGCAAGGGAATATATTAATGAAATTATTCATTTGATTGATTTTTGTACGTGGCACACAGGGCGCACATAGCTATTTTGGCTACGACGGGATGCCTCGTAACACAACGTTTGGCCTCACATTGCCGGCCCCGTTAAAATCTACTTGGAAACGCTCAAATGGGAAGTCTTATCCGCCATGTTACCCAGTTGTACCCTGTAAATCCCCCAAGCACTATATTCTCTAGATATTACGCCGTCCGATTATCATTTGTCTCGTTCAATGGCACATGGTCTGGCTGATCAGCAATTCAGCTTATATGAAGATATCAAAAATTGGTTTGATTCGTGGATAGCTTCAAAAGACGAACACTTTTACCATATCGGCATCCGAGCTCTGCTAGAAAGATGGGAAAAAGTTGTAGCTAGCGATAAGCAATACTTTAAATAATTAATTTGTAATCATTTTTTTTTAGAATGAAGTTTAATTTTTATCAAGAAAAACAGCGTTTGATTAATTGCACATAATAATATTATTAAAAAGGATCACGTATCAATTTTTAATGACTTGACAGGATTGAAGCATGTTATAACAATAAAAAAATTTATTTTCATGTGGTAAAAGATGATTTTCCCATAAAGAAAGCTGGAATTTTCGGAGATGAAGTTTTTCAGCAAAATGATGTGCAAATAAACTATAAAAAAATCGCCTAGAATCTTACGGGCAGATTGTCCCATTTATTAGAAATAAATTGGTCCAAGGTGACCTCGCAGACACTAGAAGCACTAAAGCGGGCAGTGTAGAAATGGGTAGCGAATATTTAATATGAAGTTTTGCTACAAATGAAGAAGTTGATGATTTTCTTTGTAACAATGTTAAAATGGAATCAAAAGATGCAGTATTGGTCAGTGTCGGAAATGATCAATGATAAATCGGAAGTAATATCGTGTAAATGAAGGCCGTACAAAAACACGAGAAGAAGACACAAAAATAAATCTTAAATAACGAAGTGAATAATATTAAAGAACTCTGTGACTTTAGTATCCGTAAAATCGAGAAAATTACGCAAACGAAGACCTAAGGAGAGTCCGGCGGAAACGCGATGCTTACTAGGGAACCATCTTTTACGAATGAAAGACTTATTTACAGACAAGCATACTATTATGAAGCAAAGATAACAAAGCTTTGTATCTTGATTTTCAAGATGGAATGCTACGAGTATCTTGATGTTCGAAAGAAAGCTTTTTGTTGATATAAACGGAGATGACAATGATATAAATAAAAAAAGACGATACATATAACCATGGAAGACGACTGCGTTACAAGTAATATTTTAGGAGAAGCTGCAGAAAATGCATCAAGTTTGCAATAAACTAGGTGTTCTTAAATAAAAAAGAATTCTTTGAAGATCGTTATGACAATGATGAAATCGAAAAAGATAATTAAATTGAGTATAAAAGGATAAACGACTATTATTTAAGCATTTCAGGTGAAATTTTTTTCAACAAAGGGAAAAATTATAAACGTTTAGGTAATTACAAAGAAGAGAAAAGTATTGAAAATATTAATATAATTAAGGTTAAAATAGAGATATTTTAAATATACGAACCAACGCGGACAAAAAAGCTTAAAAAGCACTGAGATATGCGCACTTGAGCCCACAGTAGAAAGAGCCTAGAAAAAAACTTATTCAAGCATTTGCCGTTTATTTATATTTAAAGGGTGAAAAATTGGGGTCGACTTCAGTAATAACGCACAAATAATATTCTAGTGTTTGTTTAGCAGTATCGATTACCACACGATCTTAAGGAAGAACTGGATAGACAGTTAGAACAGTTTCTCGAAAGAGATATTATTGAGCCATCTTGCTGAAACTACTGCTCGCCGGTTTTTTTAATTCAAACATCTGTTAGTAAAAATAATAAACGATATAGGCTTTTCGTGAATTTTCGACAATTAAACGAGAGAACTGTTAGGAGTGTGAATAAGTTCTCGCCGTTTCACCCTCAAATGGCAGTACAAAAATTTTGTGTGTATAAGTCAAGATGATGATGCATCTATATTGAAGTTCTATAACCTATGTTTAAAATCAGTGCGTGTCTTTCCATTAACCTATGAGGAACATTTTCTTTCTGTAGCGTAAAACATATTCGATTTCATGCCAAATAAACCGTTTTTGCGGGGAATTTTACTGCACTATTTTATTCAGAAGAAATCTACAGCTAAAGCACACATGATTTTTGTAGAAACCTATGGTGATCATGCTTTATCGGAAAGAACATGCAGAGATTAGTTTAACCGATTTAAGAATGGTAATTTTGATATTGAAGATAGAGAACGCAGTGGTACACCGAAAAAGTTTCAAGATAAAGAATTGGAAACATTACTTACTAAAGATCCATGTCAGACGCAATCTGATGTTGCAAAATTATTAGAAGTTGATTGAACATTTTCGAAACGTCTGACAGCATTAGGAATGACAAAAAAAAAGAAAGCATCTTGGGTGCCGTACGAACTGAAGCCGAGAGACGTCGAACGGCGTTTTGTCCTGTGTGAACAGCCGCTTCAACGACAAAAAAAAAAGGTTCCTTACGTCGTATTGTGACTGGTGATGAAAAGTGGATATACTACAGTAATCCTAAGCGTAAAACATCGTGAGTTAAGCCAGGCAAAGCAGTAGCATTAACGCCAAAGCCGAATATCCACGGTTTCAAGCTTATGCCGGCATTTGGTGGGATCAGCTGGAGGTAGTGTATTACAAGCTGCTCTTACCCAACCAAACCATCACAGGAGATCTCTATCAACGACAATTAATGCGTCTCAGCTAAGCATTGAAAGAAAAACGGCCGCTATATGAACGAAGACACGATAAGGTAATTTTGCTGCATGATAACCTTCGGCCGCATGTCGCGTCAGTGGTCAAAACATACCTGGAGACGCTGAAATGGGAAGTGCTACCCCATCCGCCGTACTCTCCGTACATTACGCCTTCTGATTCCTATTTATTTCGATCGATGACTAACGGCCTGGCTGAGCAGCACTTCACTTCGTATGAAGAAACGAAAAAATGGATCAATTCGTGAATATCCTCAAAAGAAGTGTCGTTTTCTTGACGTGGAATTCAAATGCTACCAGGAAAATTGGAAAAAGTAATTTCCAGCGATGGGCAATACTTTAATTGACTTGTTATCGTATTATTTTTTTAAATAAAGGATTTATTTTCACGAAAAACGGCAAGAACTTATTCACACTTCTAATATAAAAACCAATATCCATTGTCTTATACATACATTCTGTCAAAAACTACCGGGAATTGTCGATTTGAATCTGGCGAGGCAATTGAGGCAGGTAAAATTTTTTTTTCTAGTTTGGTACAACTGTCCTTAATGACTATGCCAAGTTTGAGCGGAATCTGTCAACGAGTGTGTTCACAGTAGCTGGTCAAGTCAATCTATGCTAATAGTGCGTGCCGATGGGTGATAACGTTAAACAAAGAATTTGTCTAAAATTTTGTGTTGCGAATGAAATTTCGTGTGCCGATGCATTGAAAATGTTGCAAAAGGCTTTAGGTGATAAAGCACTATCGAAAACCCGTGTGCATGAGTGGTACAAAGCCTTCAAGGAGGGTCGCGAAGTCGTCGAAGACTTGCCTTGTACCGGACGCCCATTGACGGCTTCGACCGCAGATAATGTCGATAAAATTAAGGAAATGGTGCTTGAAAACCGTCATACCAGCTTGAGAGAGATAGCACATGAACTTGAGATATCTCACGAGTCCACACGTACGATTTTAATTGATATTTTGGGCATGAGAAAGGTGGCCGCAAGACTCGTTCCAAAAGAGCTTAATTTTCTTTAAAAACGCTATCGCGAACAAGTCGCCTCGGACTTGCTAGATCGCGCCAATTCCGATCTTGCATTCATTGAATGCATCATAACTGGTGACGAAACGTGGGTGTACGAGTACGATATGCAAACAAGCCAGCAAGCATCGGAATGAGTGGGAAGAAACGAGCCGAAACCAAAAAAACCATGTCAAAGCTGCTCAAAAGTGAAGGTGATGCTCATTGTTTTCTTCGATATCCGTGGCGTGGTGCACTATGAATTCGTTCGAGAGGGTCAGACGGTAAACAAAGAGTATTACCAAGGCGTTATGAAACGTTTGCGTGAGCGTATCCGTAAGAAGCAGCCAATTTGTCGGCGAACAACTCGTGGATTTTGCACGACGATAACGCGCCGTCTCATCGAGCTATGATTGTGACCGACTTTCTCGTCAAAAACTCAACGAACACGCTTGAACAACCATCGTATTCGCCGGATTTGACTCCCTGTGACTTCTTCTTCTTCCCAAAACTAAAATTGCTGCTCCGTGGCGCCCGTTTTCAGTCGAATGAAGCCATAAAACAAAATTTGACGTGCGAGCTAAAGACCATCCCGAAAAGCGCCTATAAAAAATGTTTCGATGATTGGAAGTGCCGTTGGCATAGATGTTTCGGAGAAAATAGAGCTTATTTTGAATATTGCTGTTTTAATTTGAAATTTCCGGTACTTTTTTGACAGACAGTATACATATATATATATATATATATATATATATATACAGGGTCATCAAAAAGTCCTGGTACGGCAGAAAAACTTTCAAAGAATGAATTTTGTGAAAAAACATTTCAGACAAATAATATATGTTCAGATAAATGTATAAGAATTTTTTCCTGGCTATCTTATGGTTACCTTGAATTTGACCTTTACTTTGACCTCCAAGGTCATTTGAAGGACAAGTTAAGTTTTGTGATTAAGAACCTTTATGTTTTATCGCGGATTTGGAAAAAGCAAAAAATTTTGCGTCTAAACATGACTTTGACTAACTCCTTGACCATGACCTTCTAGGTCAAATATGGATCATGCGCCGAGAGTCCCGGTACAAATGTACTTCCGACCAAATAAGGCAAAGTAGCTTGTACTTTCGACCAATTAAGGCAAGGCAGTGTGTAGTCTCGAGTACAATTGGAAATTCTCATGGCCGTCTAGGAATTTGCAAAATTGTCGATGGAAAACATTTTGACCACAGGTTGTAAGCCTTGTCCTAACTAGCCGAGATTGTTAGCCAATCCTTAACAGTCGGGGATCGTTAGACTTGCCTTAACTGGCCAGGCGATCTCCTTGCCTTAACTAACTGGGATCGCTAGTTATTTTACAGTCACTGTAGTTGTTCTGCTCTTTCTAAATCCGTGATAAGCAATAAGGGTTCTAACTTAAAAAACTTGACTTGTCCTTTAAATGACCTTGAAGGTTAACTTGAAGGTTAAATCCAAGGTTACTATCAGATACCCAGGAAAAAATCCTTATAATTTTGTCAGAAACGCTTTTTCCCAAAATGCATTCTTCGAAAGTTTTTCTGCCGTACTGGGACTTTTAGATGACCCCGTATATATATACGGGGCGGTTCAAATATGATAGAGACAAACGCTGTAGATGGCGCGCATGTATGTTTTGAAAGTCGTGGCTTGAGTATGTGATAGCTGGATCCCTTACGAACAGTGTGGCATAGTTTTCGTCGGGGGTGCATGTTTCACGCGCGTGCTACGACCATGAGTGAACGTCAAGTGCCGACCGCCGTTGCGCAACGTATTGTCATTTGTTTTTTAGTGTGGGAAGGCGTTTAAAACACGGAAATTTTTCTACGTTTGCGAAATCAGTTCGATAGTGAGTGCCTGATTAGGGCTGCTGTGTTTAAATCGGCCAAAGCATTCAAGGATGGTCGCGAAACCGTCAAGAATGAGCCGCATGATCGTCGACCGCGAACCAGCATCACTCCAGACAACATTTGCCGCGTAGAACAACTCATTTTGGAGGACCGTAAGATGAATGTTCGAGACATTATGGCTAAACTTGGCATCAGTATTGGTAGTGTAGAGTCTATTATTCACGAACACCTTTAATATCGCAAAATAACGGCGCGATGGGTTCCTAAACTGTTGAACTTCTAGCAAAAATTCACGTGGTTGGAAGTTTGCGTCTCATGCTAGATACAATATTGAAATTGGGGTGGAAGGTACTGGAACACCCGCCCCCCCCCCCCCCCTACAGTCCGAATTTATCACCCTGCGACTACCACATGTTTGCACCACTGAAAGAAGCCCTCGAAGGTCAAAGATTCAACACCAACGACGAGGTAGAGCAGTTCCTGCGCACATGGCTGTCCAAGTTGCCCAAGAATTCAAAAAGCTCCTGGAAAAGTGGACAAAATGCATAACTTGTAAGGGGGAGTATCTAGGAAAACTGTAAATTTTTCTAAATTTTGTTGATGGTAAACAAACGTGTTAGAGCATTTGTCTTGATCATATTTGAACCGCCCTCGTATATATCTTCATGTAGACTTGTATACCTTCATGTAGACTTCGTCGGGGTCTTTGATATCTCGGGATTTTTTTTTTTTTTAGTGGTTCAGGAAGAAGTTTGAACCATAAATTATGGATCCGAAACATAACCATCAATGCGCGTTCTAGTGTGTGTGCCCGGGGAGAGAGGAAAAAGTCTTGGAAGCTCCGTGCGTGCTAACTAGAACCCACAACTAGTGATTTCTCCTCCTCTCTAAGTGCGAAAATGACTTCATTCGTTTCTAACAAGTACTTAGTTCCTCGTTCCTCGGCTTTGTATATTTTATCCATATACTCTTCGTATAAGATTAAATACTTGTGCGTTCCGCAGGTGTCTTCTGGCAAAGTTGACTAATACACATGTCCAGAGTTTACATCGACGCATTGAGTATCAGTAAGTTTGCACGATAGTTTGATTTCCAATTTTATTTTATCCGCATTGATTTTGGCGCTTGTCTGGTAATCCTGAATGCTGATTTCCACACATCCGGCGACGTATACATTCTTGTATATACACATCCCGTATGGATCCATGAAAGTTCCCCCAGTGTAGCCTCCATTACTTTCGCTGCTTCCGGCGAACACAATGCTTTTATCTATAGTTGAGCTTGGTTGAATGCTTAAGATTTGTGTCCTGCCTACAGAGGAGAATCCAGTACGTTGATAGGCCATGCATTTATCTTAAATATACTCTTTGAAAGAGCTGATTTCTCCTCCGTAAATGCATGAGACATGGGGGTGCATGCCCCAATGAGTTGTAATTCGTGTGATGTTTATAGAACACTTTTACACTGCTTCGAAATCGAAGCCTTTATACTGTAACAGTTGTGCATAAATTTTTATAACCGTAACGTTAGGTCTAGATATATCGCAATCTTTGATGACTATTAACAAGATGGCTGTAAAGTTCAATATCTGCTCACCGCCGTCGAAACCGATTAAGCCGTGCGTGTAGTTTAGCCAACTAATCCAGAGTAACGGGATCTTCTCGATTTACACATGCAAAGAGATTAATCTTTGTTTCTCTGTCTTTATTTCATCGCTATGCATAATTACTTAATTATAGTAATAATAGGAATTATATTAAATTTAGTATATATTCCAATACCTTTTTAAAGTGACAAAGAAAACCTACATTGCATACGACCGTAACAAACGTCAATACAAACGTTACAGCTAACATGATAGGGGCTAGAAGGAGGTCTGAGTAAGGGGATGTAGATTCTTTGGTTTGCTTTATTAAAAGCTGACGTCTTTCCCGTCAATTGCCCGCAGTCTCACTAGAGTTTAATTTAGTGTGTCTTAGCGTACTAACTTGCCTACCTTTAAGGAAAACTGGGGAAACTTGAACATGGTTATATTGTTCATTTCTTCTGTTTGCGATATTAGCACATTGCCATTGTACAATATGCGGCACTTATCTGACAAGCGCAATAAGCCTGTCCCGCTTATTTGCGCGGTAAAGTTTGAATATGCACAGTTGCAGGCGAGGTTAATGCATTTGTTGATAGAGGATAGCCAGCTACATGATTGCGAAAATTGCACACGGTGCTTGCTACTAAAGCATAGATTGCATTTAGACAATTCTACTTCCGTGACGTTATTTAATAATTGGTATTCACAATCGTTCTGGTGGTTTGTCATAAGCCATCTTGGTGGGCAAATCATCTCCCTTCCAAGATTGGTGCATGTTTGCATTTCACCCTCCTTGGCCTTATAGAAGATTTCTTTACTTACTAAGATATAAAGATTCAATGCCTGAATCCTGATCGCGCCTATTTGTTATTTTGAAATTGTATGTGGCACCAGAAAGGGTATCATTTTATATAGTATGTATTTCTCGGGTGAGGTTAGCAAAATTTTTACATTTATAAAAAATTTCTTTCCTGAAGAGACGTAGCGCATTTGTCCAAATTTGGCTCAATTCTCGACCAGCTTCATTAGTAGTGTGATGCTCAATCCGTAGAAAATCCTTCTTTTTCCTCTTGAAAATTCTCTAAAGCCGCTTGTTCTGTTCTTGCTTCAATTCTCGCTTGTTTAACGATATCGCTCACCCGCTGCTCGGAGCAAGCTATACGTGCTTCATCACGGCGCTGTACGTAAGCATGCGCTACGTGGTTAATTAAAGATCCCACTGTCGCCAATATTTTTTTTACTCCTTGAAATCCTTCGTTGAAGGTAATTGCAACCAAAAATGTTGCAATTTCAATGATTTTAGTGTCAGAGTAAAGATGTTTGAAGCGAAAGTCCAGATCGATGAATTCAGAAATTCATTATTGTTCTGCGTCTCTGCTCTTAAACATCGTGTCAACAATTCATCTCTCGATAAGTATTTCTCATACACAGGCTTAATAGCTGCTTGGACTTTTGGTGTTGACGGTAGCTTGTCATGATGCAATTGACTGAGCTCACCCCCAGCTCACCCCTGCCACCATTTGCACCAGCTTTCTTGACCCTCTGGACAGTTTTGATGCTGAGGATTTTTATCTAACGAACTTCTATGAAAAAAAGTGGCCCAAAGTTCTTTCTTCATTTCTTCAATGGAATCTGAATGTTGATTAATTACCAATCTGTAGAACTTTGTCATTTTATTGATGATCTTGTCAGTCAGTTTGCCTGCGCCCTTTCCACCAATTCCTTTATTTATTTTTTTTTTTTTTTTTACATTACGAAATCGCGTCTCCATTTTTTTCTCTACATGGCCCACGCATACTTTTTTCGTTACCAAGGTTTCTCCGTATGGTTTGGTATTTAAAAATCCATTAAATGTTTTATTATCTCCATCACCTACGTACGTCAGATACTTTACGCCATGTTTATCTATCGATCTCAAAAACATTTGCGTAATAGCATTTATTTTCATCTTACCAGAGCTTCCAGAATGATTCACGCTGCATTCATTTTCGTGAGTTTCATACCATGTTTCTGCTAGATCAGTACAGGGCGCGTACGGTATTTGAGGACAACTTGAGAGTAAATTTAATTAGCTTGTATTTTTAATAAAATTTAATGAAATTATAGGAATTTTTTATACAACGTTGAATTAATATATGGCTATAAAGTGATTCAATGAAATCGCCATTAGCAGCAATAACCTCTTCGATCCGGGTCCGGAAACGATTACATGCCTGAATCAAACGCTCCTTGTTCATATTGACCATAACGGCATTAATAGCAGTCTTCAGCGAAGAAGTGGTGTTATAAGGACGCTTATTGGTCTCACGCACAACTACACCCCATACGTAATAATCCAATGGATTGCGGTCTGGGGAGCTAGGTTCGGTGTTATGTGGTCATGAAAATTTTCGGGCATCAATCTTGTGTCGCCATCGCTTTATGTGAAGGAGCAGAGTTTTGATGAAAAATGTATGGTCTGCCTCCGCTTACATTGTCTATCCAGAGTTTCACTATGGTCTCCAAAACCTCGATGTATGCAGCAGAGTCCACTTGAAGTCCTTGAGTAAAAAAGTGTGGTGGCGTAACATGTCCCTCGTTGCTGACAACACCTATAACCATAACAGTGGCTGGAAATTTTGTGTGCATAACAACAGGAACCTTCATAGGATTTAAACATAGCCATCTGTCATTTCTGCAATTGGTCTTTTGATCTTGGTCAAAATTTTTTTTGTCGGAAAAAAACCATAACATTTTGGGCGCCTCAGGACGTTTGATTTTGTTTAAAAGACGTTTTGATCGGAGAACTCTCTGTTCCCGTGTTCGTTCCGACATGAACTGTTCTCTGCGCATCACGTAAGACTTATACCAAAGGTCTTCGTGGACAACTCTATACAATATCTACGAATAAGGCGCTCAGAAACATGAAGCTCACTCGCAAGGACCCTCATTGATTTTGAAGGGTCCTCGTCTATGATCGCTTGCACTTGCTCTAAAAATTCTGCAGATCAGACAGTGTCAGAACGTTGTTCGTGCTTTTTGCGTTTTGCAAACGATTCTGTATCGCCTCCTGATGCTTCCAATTTACAGCGAACCTTATGCACGAATAAGCGGGCGCAATTAATAAAATTAGAGATCTCTAAATCTGTATGGTTTGCACATATAGCGACGATGACAGCATGTCTCTTCGTTTCTTAAGTGATGTTGTAGTCCGCCATTTCTTATCTAAAAAGGAAAAATAATGGAAAAAATTCGCGAATTTATAGTCACATTTATGCATGTCCTCAAATACCGTACGCACCCTGTATTTTGTTTGGTTTTCCATAAATTACGTGCACCGCAAAGACTACTCATAACCACTGCATCTGAAACTTTGCTAATGTATTTTTCAATCAACATAAAGACACCCAACAGAAATGAGAAGCCTCGTTTCTTTCAAGTGCCATCACCTGAAATTGTCAATTCATCCCGTGGCTTTCAGGTTTTTTCATACATGTTTTTCATTTGCGTGGTAGCAAATGTCAACACAGAATCAAAAACTGCAGACGCATCTATATGAATATTTTCTATGAGCGCGTAATAGGTAGAATTGCCAATACCTCCACATACTACTGTGATCAAAACGTAGGGTGAATTGGTTTATAAAATGTAAATTCTTTATTTATTCTTCCAAATTAATTTCATCCCCTTTAAAGCAGTCTCCACCAGATAAAACGCACTTTTGCCAACGCTTTTTCCAGTCCTCGAAACAGTCGGAATACGAGGTCTGGCTATCAAATAACGAGACTGGTTACGAAAAAGGGTTTTATTATAAAAATAATTCTACATTCGAATGCTCCCCTTCAATATACTCCCCTTCCCTCGCCACACACCTTTCCATACGTTTTTTCCATAGATCGAAGCAGTGCTGGAAGTCTTCTTTGGTGAGGGCCTTTAGGAGCTCTGCCGGTTTTTGCTTTACTGCTTCCATCGACTCAAATCGGGTCCCTTTCAAAGGAGATTTTATCTTTAGAAACAAAAAAAAGTCACACGGTGCCAAATCTAGCGAGTACGGCGCGTGTTCGAGCACTGGAGTGCGCTAACCGGCCAAATACTGCTTTACAGATAGCGCGTTATGGGCAAGTGCGTTATCCTGGTGCAAAATCCACGAGTTGTTCTTCCACAACTTGAGCCATTTCTTACGAACTCGTTCTCGCAGTGTTGCTAAAACTGACAAATAGTAAGTCTGGTTGACAGTCTGACCCTCTGTAACCCATTCAGTCATCACGATACCGTTAATGTCGAAAAAAACGATCAACATTGCCTTGAATTTCGATTTGGACATCCTTGCTTTTTTGATTCTGGGCGATTTAGGCGTCTTCCAATGCATCGATTGCCGCTTTGTTTCAACATCGTATTAAAAAATCCACGTTTCGTCGCAAGTAATAATGTTTTTCATTAGTCTGGAATCTTTTTTCAACCTTTAAAGGAAATCTGAGCAGACCTGTTGACGCAAGAGCTTTTGGTCAGGAGTCAGGTTTTTTAGCACCAACTTCGCACAGACTTTTGTCATGTATAATTCCTCGTGTAAAATTTGTCTAACCGTTTCTTTATCGGCGTTTACAGCATCGGCAATCATCCGAAAGCTCATTCGACGATCTGCGCGCACAATTTGGTTGATTTTGGTCACTGTTTTCGGAGTTGAAACAGTGACGGGGCGACCTGGGCGTTGGTCATCTTCAGTGCTTACTCGGCCCTCACTGAAGCGCTTACACCACTCAAAAACACGCGCACGAGATAGGGAATTGTTCCCATAGGCCTCTTGCAACAATTTACAGCACTCAGTCGTAGTTTTCTTCAATTTGACGAGAAATTTGAGATTGATACGTTGCTCCTGTTTTTCGTCACACATGGTTTTCGGCACGAGAAAAAAACACGTTTGTTCCAAACCGCTACTGCACAAATACAATAATAGCGACGAGAACGTGTTTTGGTACGTGCATAGACAAGATATCTAGATACCTAACGCACTACTCGTTTTTTTCCCCACCCCTCTACGGCGCCCTCTAGGCGCGCAGTCTCGTTATTTAATAGCCAGACCTCGTAGTCTTTTACCGGTTTAGCCTACAAGACCTTCTTTGGTTCGGTTTTTATCTCTTCAATCGTGTCAAAACGGCGTCCCCGCAGTGGCCTTTTACGTTTGCTGAATAGCCAGTAGTAGCATGGATCCCGATCAGGCGAATACGGTAGTTGCGGAACGATATGAGTCGAGTTTTTGGCAAAACAGTCGCGAAGAACCAATGCAGTATGACATGGTGCATTATCCTAATAAAGAAACCAAGAGTTGTTCGCCCATAATTCCGGCCGTTTCAAATAATATTTTTTGTTGACAGTTTAGCCTAGCGGAAGGAATTTATAGTGCACCACACCACGATAATCAAAGAAAACTGTCAACACGACCTTGATTTTCAATCGACTTTGCCGTGGTCTTCTCGGTCTTGCCTCACCTTTTGCACGATAATCGCTGGATTGGTCGGTTGTTTCAGGGTCGTATTTGTGAATCCTAGTCTCGTCTCTAGTAATGATGATGTCGACTTGTGGTCTGGATGGAAGCGCGAAAGGTTTGGGGTTCGCGACTTTGTCCGGATCATCGTCTTTGCTCTCTTCGTAGTTGATGTTTTTCTTGGGTCGCGGGACGACTCCTTTTATATTTTGGCAATCGGTTTGGCTTTCCTTTGGTTTTCCCCTAGGGTTTTTTCGTATTGGTTTTGCAAGTTTAGGTGACAAAGGCCTTTCCTGGGTTTCATTAGGGGCGGGTTTTTTCCTTTTTAATTGTGCACGTGTTACTACGTTAACGGCACCTTCTCCAACTGGGTTACGTGATAATGCATCTGCGTTAGCGTTTAACTTTCCTGGTTTGTAAATTATCTCATAATCATATTCAGATAACTCAATCGCCATTTTTGGACCCTAGTATTCAAGTCTGCCGTTTTAAACCATATCAAAGGCTGGTGGTCGGTTATTATCGTGAACTTTTGTCCGTATACTTAAGATCTAAACGTTGTTACACTGTGTACCACGGCTCAAGCTTCCTTCTCATATACTTTGTAGTTATCCTCTGCACCGCGTAACATGCGCGATGTATAAGCTATTGGTCGATCCTTCCCAATTTCTCCTTGAGACAGGACTCCTCCTACTGCGTAGCCTGAGGCATCCGTCGTAATTATGAAAGGTTGTGAAAGATTTGGGAATCGTAACACGGGGGCAGTACACAACATATTTTTTAGCGAGTTGAAAGATTCTTCTGTTCTTTCGTTCCATTCGAATGGTGTCTCTTTCTTTAGTAATTTAGTCAGGGGTTTTGAGATGTATGCAAATCCCTTGATAAAACAACGATGATATCCTGCTAGTCCGAGAAACTGACGGACATTTTTTATATTTTTGGGCCGAGGAAAGTTCTTTACGGCTTCCAATTTCTTCGAGTCGGGGCGCAATTCTTCCCCGCTAAGCATGTGGCCAAGATATGTGACTTCGCGTCTTAAAAACTCGCATTTATCGGTTTGCAGTTTCAAACCTGCTCGGTTCAAGCGTTGCATTAAAGCTGTAATTTTTGAGTCGTGTTCCTCTATGCTGTTTGCGTAAATAACAATGTCATTAAGATAAACAAAAAGACTTACGCCCTGTAGTCCCTTTAAGAGTTTATCCATTAGTTGTTGAAAGGTAGCAGGCGCGTTTTCTAATCCAAACGGCATTCGTACAAATCCATAATGGCCAAATGGTGTGATAAAAGCTGTCTTGTGTGCGTCTTTCGAGTCCATCTTTATCTGGTGGAATCCTGACGCTAAGTCGAGCATTGTATAGTATTTGGCTGGTCCTACTTGATCGAATATCTCTTCGATATTAGGAAGTGGATACGAATCGCCTATTGTTTTACGTTCAAGGCTCGAAAATCTAATACCATGCGCCATCTAGGGCGGCCTTGTGAGTCTAGTTTCTTGGGTACGGCTCAAACCGGGACGTTGTGGAGTGAATTGGAGTTTATGATCCTTGCCTTCAGTAGGTCATTCACCTGTCGGTTTATTTCGTCTTTCAACGAATGCGGAAAGCGATACTTCTTAGCGTGGACTGGGTTGTCGTCAGTTGTTGAGATTTCGTGCGTAATAAGATCTGTACCCAGGAGATCGTCTCTAGGTAGGTAAAATGTGTCTCTATTGTTCTTTACTAATTCGCTTACATATGCTTTCTCTTGTTCATCCAGGTGGTCCATACGTAGGTGATCTTCAATGGTTTCTTTGAGTTCGAGATCTTCGCGAGACCTAGGGTCTCGAAAGTCAGCGGTTGACTCGATTTGATAGTCTAAATCGATAGCAAGTTCGTTTTCTGAAGTAACATAACTGTTCCTTGTAGCTGCATTACTATCGTGATCTTCGTCTTTTACGATTTCTAAAATATTCCCCTCTTTGTTATCTCTGTTGTCGAGTGCATTTCCAATCTCTAAGGATTGCGTTTTTCTGTTCCATGTCATCGTGCGGTTGTGGTAGTCAAGGTGTACTTTGTTTTTGCGCAGAAAATCACAGCCTACTATTCCTTTCCCTGGGATATACACGTCGTCTTTTATGACGTTGAATTTTATCGTACTTCCTAGCAATGGGATCTCTATCGTTTCCCAGGTAGGTATGATTTTTTTTCAATCCCTCTTAAATTGTATCTTTCTGTCGTATCAATTTCTTCTTTGGGTGGTAATAGGCTTGATTTTATAAGGTTTATCTCGGATCCCGAGTCGATCAATAGTTGCTTTTCCGAGAAGGTTGGTGGATTTAGTATTTTAACTAAGGGTAGTCCGGTTTTTGTTCCGCTCGTGATATTGTGCAAATTTTTGATTAGGTGCGGGTAATCTTTATCTTTCCAGAGTATTTTAATGCGTTTATCGTGTACTTGTATTGTATCGTCTCCGAAGTCTAATTTTGCTTTAGTGGTTTCGAAAAAATTTCCTCCTAATACTCCGTCGAAAGGGATCGGAAAATTATTATGTACCATGATAAAATCGATTATTGTTTCTCCGATCTTTACCTTTGCTTTCCCCAAGCCTTGCTCTGTTCCGCCTCCCAAGCCTTGTAGTGTAAATTCGTCTAAGGTCTTGAGATATTTGTGATCCGGCAAGACGCGTGCTTTTAATACACTAACCTCTGATCCTGTATCGATCATGAGAGTGCTGGGGAACCTATTTTGGAGGAGGCTGAGGCTTACGAATGGTACAGTTTTACAAGTTTTTATGGCATTAATTCTCCACTAAAATCTTCCAGTTCTATTGGGAGAGCTGAGCGCACTTGAGTTCGTGGGGCCTCCCTGATGGCGCTCTTTTGTGGAAGACTCCTCTCGTTTTTCGCCTGGTTATATCTCTTTTTTCTGCATTCGGTGCCCTTTTATATGACAGTAGCTGCAGATTGGTACATTAGTCACATTGGTGGGTCTTTGTTGTCGGCAGACTGCTGCAGTATGGCTGGGCATGTCGTATTTATAGCACCGCAACTCTGCTCTAGGCGTATTGTTGGTGCGTTTAAAGCAATTCAATGCTGAGTGTCCTGGCTTGTTGCATAGTTGACAGACGTCGACTGTGCGTCTGTTCTTATTACACTGTACTGCAGTATGTCCTCTTTGCCCACATATTTGGCATTCAGTATCATTGTTGCAGAAATTGGCAGTATGTCCTGGTTTTGCGCAAATTTGGCAGGTTTTTGCTTTGAGAAAACAGGTTTCTTCTAAGTGTCCAGGTTTTTTACGAAAGCGGCATACTGCTGACCTGTTTATCCGTGCCTCATATCTTGTGTCCTCCATTCTTTTCAGCTCTGGTTTGCAACCTCTTCGCTAGCGTAAAAGAACCCTTTTTTATGAGCTCGCTGTTTATCGCAAAGGGCTGTTTTGGAGGCGATTTGCCTTTCGGCCAGTATGGCGTTCTTTACGATGTCTGAGATGTTATTTGTTTTCTTCATTCTATTCTCTATTCCTGGTTTCAGACCTTGCTTAAAGCATTTTACTATGTGTGCTTCTGTTTGTGCTCTGAATTCGGGATCGAGGGTGCCGGTAGCTATTTTATGAGCTTCGTTAATCTGTGCTCCCAGATCTCTTATACGATTTGCGAAAGCGATGACGTTTTTATTGTCTCGCTGGTACTCGTTTCCGAGTTCTCCCAACAGCTGTTGCTCAGTTTTAGTACTGGCGTATATATTCTTGCAAAAGTCTTTCAAAGATTCAACCGTCGGGAATGATAACCCGAGGATCGCAGCGCGGGCTTCACCTTTTATTCTACTTCTGATAAGTCTTACTAAGTTTGATTTATCGTAGGGCCCGAGTATTTCTCTGGCTCCGTTGCAGCCTTCTAAAAATTCGCTTAATTGGATGTTTTTTCCGTTAAATTCAGGGACTACACCAAGGGCGTCCTTCAAAGATATCGAAAAGATCGGTTTTTGTTCGCCTTCATTACCGGCGTCTCTACCGTCACCGGCCCTGTTAGGTTGAGTCATTGTTGGGGAGTCTGGATCTAAAATGTTTAGATTGATCAGAGGTTGGTATATGGTTGGAGGGGAAGAAATATCTTCTTTTGTAACGTCTTCACTTACTCTCAGGGGAGTGTTGACGGGGGAGTCAATACTTTGGTATTGGGGAGAGCGAGATACGCGTGGTCTAGGGGTAAAGGGATCGGCAATTTCGTCCTTATCTTTTTCTGCTTTTAATGCCTTAGCGACTTGTTTTCTGGTTTGTCTCCTATCGGTCATTTGTCGCTCGAATGAAGAATGCAAAAATTAATATACAGGCTTGTTTCCTGTTGCTTGAGGCTAATATGCTGATAGTACTTGTATTTTAAAACCAAGGCAGTTGGTGAACGATGTTTAACATGTGTATTTGAAATCTGATACTCGTATATGTAATATTACCTCTATTATGCTTATGTTAAGATTTATATAGAAAATATTTAATTAATACAATTTCGATATTCTAATGTAATGCATGTATTTTCAATCGGGTTTTTTTTTTTAAAAAGAAAATTTTTTTTTTTTTTTTTTTTTTTTTTTTTAGTTCACTTGTTTTAATTTATGGCTTAGTTCAGCACTTTTTTTTTATTCATGTAATTTCCACTTTATTCAATTTATTAATTTATTTTTCTTTGTTTAATTCGTTATTTTATAATTTTATTATTTTAGGTTTATTTATTTGTTTATTTAATTACTTGCCTTAGTTATGTTAATTTTATTCTTTTATCTATCTTTTATAATTTATTTGCTTGCTTTTGCACTTTTTACTTATTCATTCATTTCTTCACTTATTGTATTAGGTTGTCATTAAATTTCTTTTCTTTTACTTACTTTTAATTCGTTTATGATTTAATTTATTTATTATTTCTCGTGGTTTACTTTTTTACTTGTTTCAACACTTTCTTTTACAATTCACTTATTTTTATCATTATAGAACGGTTAACACTTTTGTTCACTTTATTATTATTTTAATATTAATCGGGTTTTTAGTTTATTTATTATTCATTCTCTTCTTATTTAATATTTTATTAACTTATTTGTCACTTCTTTTTTCCCTTTTTTTTTCTTTATTTATTTGCCTTTTTGCTTAATTATCTTTAATTTATCCCTTTTTATTCTCTTGACACTTTATTTGTTATTTCACTTTAACAAAAACAACAACAATTTGTTTTACGTTAACACTATATTTATTATTCAATATTACACTCTACTATTTTACTTGTTTTTCTTTATTTTACTTTATTTACTTGTATATTGTATCAATATATTATATATTTCTTCTGAAATTTTTTTTCGTATCTTGTGCTGTTTTATCTTATTTAATTCCTTTTCTTTCTTGTTGTTTATCTCTTACTGTTTATTTGATTTTCACGATTTATTACTCAATTTTTTTATTTTGCATTATTATTTTTATTACTGCACCTTTTCAATTTATTATTAATTTATTTATCCTTCTTAATTTGAGTTTTTCTTTGTATTTGATCATATATTGATTTATTTATTATTTTATTTCCTTTTATTTAGATTCAATTTTTATTTTATTTATAATGTTTATATTCAATATTTCTCTTTTGTCAATGCTTCTACTTTCAATTTTATTTGTAAATTTGTTTCAAATATGTCACAATAATTTTTTGTTATATTCGTTTCGTTATCATCTCGTATAAAGATAGAGAGAAAAGTGAAAATGAAAAGGACGAACTCTTACAAACTCGCAGTTTCCTCTGAAGATTTTGAGAAGAAAAAAAAATTAATTTCTTCTTCCTTTTTCTTCAATATCCCCCCAGAGCCTCCAAAATTATTTTTGTAACGTCGTTAGCGCTACTTTTTGACTGATTTTAGTCAATACGGCAATTTTTGCCGTTTTTGAGCCTAAGCAGTAAAGCTTATGGGCTCGGGTTGGCAGGGGATAATCGTGAGAGTTTTTAGGAGAGGTGTGTAGTGCGGGATTGAGCAGTTGCAAGAGCCTCTATTCCTAAATCAGAAACAGGCTCGAGCCCTACTCTGCATGAGGTCCTACCAAAGTGACTTAGGTTCAGAATAATCGGCCGCTTTTCGGCCAAAAACTCTGTTGGAGGATTGAGATCGATGTGGAGAAAAGAATATGTAAAGCAATTTTAAAATTAAAACTCACTCTCTTTATTGAAGGTATTAGGCAGTGGTGTCCAGTCCTCTCTCTCTCTTTCTCTCTCTCTCTCTCTCTCTGAGAAATTGTTCTCAGCGGCATACTGCCTCATGAGTTTGGTGATCTGCGACTGGCAGCTGCTGCTATTTTTAACTCCATCGACCCTACCATCTCTAGCGATGATATCCTCTCTGTCCGCCCTTTGCGCAGACAGTCTCAGCAAGCTTCAACCTCTGGATCCTTGCAAGGTGCACCATCCACCTCCACAACATCGACACATGTTGTCACCTCACCGTTGCGTACTACTCCGCTTCTGGTCACTTTCAAGAGTGCTGTGGTAGCTCGTACTGCACTTGCTGCAAAAATACGCAGAAGAAAATTCCATACCTCTCAGATCAGCACAGCTTTACTCAATAATGCTCAACCTGTCGGACAGATCACGCCATCTCTAATCAACGTCAATGAATTTTTACCGTCTGCGCTACATCAGTTGAAGTTGCGAGTATTACAGAAGTCCAGAGATAAGCGCTTTGGCTTTCTCACCTTTGTACGTAATGGGAGTATTTACGTTAGAAGAAAGAAGGAAGACACTCCACATCTCATTGCCTCGGATGAAGATTTGAATGCTTTTTTGAGACATAGTGCCACCAACGTCCGATGCTCCCTCCACCACCAACTGAACTGTTCAAACCAGGTATGTTCTTTCTCTCTCTCTTTTCTTCTTCCTTCTTCTTCTGCTCTTTCTTCCTTTACTTCTTTTCCTACTTCCTACTTATCTGATGCGGGACCCGTGGCTGGTAATGGTGGTCTACGTGTTTGCCATTTCAATGCCAACTCTTTACGAGCGCACATTGAGATAGTGAGACTATTTCTGGCGTCTCGCTCCTACTTTCACGTAATAGCTGTAACAGAGACCAAGCTAGGTCCCATTGTTGATGACTCTCTCGTGTCTGTTGATAATTACATTCTTCATCGCCATGATCGCAACACAAGAGGTGGTGGTGTTGCTTTGTATATCCACAGCTCACTTACTTCTAGTGTTTTGTGCTCTTCTACACATATCTGGAGTGCTAAGCTCGGTCTGCCGGAATATCTGTTTTGCGAGGTCAAAACAAAGTCTTCCACTCCTATCTTCGTTGGTATAGTATACAGGCCTCCACACGCACCGTTTTTAGTAAATACTGATTTCATTTTAACGCTGTCTACCATCATACACAGTTACATCACAAAAATCATACTTGGAGATTTTAATGCTGATCAATTATCCAATACAGATGATGCGAAATTTTTGCGAGCACTCTTCAATGAGCATTCTCTCTATTCTATTCCGTATGGTAGCACTCATTACACCTCTGCAACTGACACTTGGCTGGATCTTTGTCTGGTGGACGTAAACGATACTGTACTTGACTACTGGAAAACAGATACTCTATTTATTGACGGACATGACTTAATTACAGCAACAGTTAAATGCTCACTCACACGACCGCAACTTACAAACTTCACTTTTCGTGACTATACCTCTATAAACAGTACTGCCCTTATAAATTACTTCTACTCCTTGAACTGCCCTACCTGTGATGGTGACTTTTCTCTTGATACGCGACTCTGTTGTCTATATGAGCATCTAAACTATGCTACCGTTTCATTTGTTCCGCTTAAAACTGTTAAACAGAGGAAAGCTCATCGTCCATGGTTTACTCCCGCTATTCTTGAACTCTTGCGAGACAAAGATAGACTATACAGACGATACAAACGCACTAGACTATCTACTGATCTCCGACAATACAGAACAGTTCGTGACACCTTCTTTAAATAGACTGAAGCCGCTAGACAGCTGTTTTATCACGACTGACTCATTTCTCTCTCAGAACCTACTCAGATATGGAAGGAACTGCACCATCTTGGCATTTGTCCTACCCCTACGAGCTCTCAACATTCTTTTCCTGTTGAAGACCTTAACTCTTTTTTTGCTAGTGAGACATTTGACCCGGAGGTTCCTACCATTGACTCCTTTCTTGACTCTCTAGATGACAATCTGACTTATAAACCCCTTTTTGACTTTCATCCAGTCACTGTAGAAGATGTTAGAGGTGCGGTGCATCACTCTACTTCCCAGGCACGTGGGTATGATGGCATCCCACAGTCGCTTATAGCTACTGCCTTCCCAGTCATTGCCCCACTGTTGTGTCGTCTATTCAATGACTCTCTGCGTAAATCCTACGTGCTTGTAATCTGGAAGAAAGCACTTATCACAACTATCAATAAAGTTGCCTCTCCTAGGGTCATGGGTGACATACGGCCTATATCATTACTGTCGTACCTGTCTAAAGTCTTGGAACGACTCGTGCATCAGCAGCTATATAATTATTTTAGTATTCGGCAGTTTTTAGATCCTTTTCAAACAGGTTTTCGAACTGGCCACAGTACACAGACTGCTTCAACTAAACTCACAGATGATATCAAGACAGGTATGCACAAACGCTAAGTAAAATTACTGCTACTATTTGATTTCAGCAAGGCCTTTGACAAGGTTTGCCATGTCACCCTACTGCAAAAATTGATCAAATATGATTTATCACCGTCTGCAATCAGATGGTTTGCATCTTACCTCACGGATAGACAGCAGGCGGTTCTGGACCGTAATGGCAAACCGTTATCATTCCTGAAACTTAATACTGGTGTGCCACAAGGGTCCATTCTTGGACCTCTATTATTTCTCATATATATTAATGACGTCTCTCATCCATTTGATCGTACTGTTCGTCATTTAATATACGCTGATGATCTGCAGATCTATGTCCAATTTCCACTGACGGAATTGGAGCATAAAGTTGATTTTCTCAGTAAACATGCTGATCTAGTATTACAATGGGCTGTTACAAATCATTTGCACTTGAATGTTAGCAAAACCAAATCCATAGTCTTTGGCTCTTACTACTACATTAATAAGCTTCAGGATATGCCCACCAAGGGAGTATATGTCAATAGTACGCTCATACCCTTTGAACATTTGGTGCGCAACCTTGGTGTATATCTTGATTCTAAACTTACCTGGAAAGAGCATGTTGCCCATATTTGTCGTGGAGCAGTCTATTGTACAGGCTAAACTTCTTTCGGCCGAGTACCAACTTCTCCCTTCGTAAGCATCTAATTGAGTCACTCCCGTTCCCTCTTGTAGATTACTGCTGTATTGTTTACTGTGACATATCTTGTGAACTTGATCTCAAGTTACAGAGAGTCATTTACTCTGGTATTCGCTACATCTATAGTGTATCTAGGCGCGAGCACATTGCTCAGTTTAGGTCCTCTCTGGGCTGGTTATCTACGGCTACGAGGAGAAAATACTTTATGCTTAATAGTGTATTCAAGTTATTAAGAACGCAAGAACCCTCGTATCTGTATGAAAATTTGTTGTGGAACCAGTCAGATAGGCCCGCTCGGGGTGATGTGAGGCCGCTGATCATACCGTCGGCAGCCACTGAGTTTCGTGACAGATCTTTTCTTGTTTCTTCTTCTCGTTTCTGTAATAGACTTTCCTCTTCTTACTATGCCATAAACTCCATTTCACTTTTTAAATCATCTGTTTTCACGTTTCTCCTTACTGCTGTGAGAGAGCATACTGGTCTCCTGCATTCGCAAATCTAATCTAATATATATATTTTCTTTATTTTTTTTTCTTATTTAGTTTATCTTGCTTTATTTTATTGTATTTGTTTTTATTATCTATATTTTTTTTTTATTGTTATTTTACTTTTGTAACTATTTGTATATCTTTAATTGTAATTGTACAATGTTGTATAATAAAAATATCTATCTATCTATCTATCTATCTATCTCTCTCTTGCTGTGGTTGACTTCTCGTCGTTTTTTTCTTCTTATTTATAAAATTGAATAGTCTGTTTGGCGTAGCTGGTTCGTAGTGGCTTCCTAGTAATTTCCTTGTAGTTGCTTACGATCTGCTCGTAGTGATAATACCTTGCTTGCTTGTAGTAGTATAACTTGTTCTTTAATAATGTTCCTTGTAGTAATATTTCCGTAGTAATATTTCCGTAATAATGTTTTGCGTAGTACGTGGTCCTCGAGTGCTGCCTGAGGTCTGCTACCTGGTGATCATTTGGTGCCGTATTTAACTGCGTTGGAGAAGCTACTCAGCAAATTCCTTCTTTTACCGGGAAATTCGGGGAGAGGCCGAGTTTTTCAGGCCCCCCTCTTTCGGGCGGCTTCTCGGTTCGAGAGAGAGAGTTAGAGAGGGAGATGAACCATTTTTTACAGAGTTTTTACATATACAATAAAATTATGTTAATGTAAATTGTATTTAAAGTTCAACGCGTATTACAACAGAACGAAGTTTTTTGTCGTATTTTACATAATTAGGTAAAGAATGAGTATTTAAATTATAGAGAAAAGATTGCTGATTTTATTATTACAAAGGAGAAGATAATGTTATTTTTAAATAGTCATTCTTTAAAAGTTATAATTTTTAATTAATGGACTGTTGTGGAGGAGTACTTGTTTTAAAAAATTATTAAATAAATGATTGTAAATTAATATTGAAATTTCTATTATTAATAATAATTTTGATTACAAAATGTAATTATTAATACAATTTCTTTTTGTACAATTTGGTTTATAAAATAAAATTGCTGGTCGCGGACTATCATTCTATTCTAGTGAAATAGTAATAATTAGGATCGTTGAATAGTTAATTTAAATTAATTATTTCTCTTAATTTATTCAATTAATTACTTATTTTTATCTTATTAATTATAAAAAAAAATTATTTTGAGTGTATTACAAGAATTCATGACATTTCAGATGATTGCGCGATGTTCTAAATTACGCTATAAGAAAGACTACCTTGCGTGAATTTGTGTGTCAAATGTCAATTAAATTAGTATTGACTGATTCAGCGATTTTATTTTATTATGATGATGATATTTTATTCTGACATGTGTGCGACTGAGTTTAATGAGAGCGGCTATCCAACTCTTGGTTTAAGCTTAAGTTGAGTTTCCCAATGCTTTACGTCAGTGGAGAGTGCGTCGAGTAGGTTGTGGAGGGGATTGTTGTGTTAGTAGAGAACTTTTCGGCTGACATAACACAAAAAAAAACGGAGGTCATGCATCGACGTTATAAGATTATAATTAATACAATTAAATATCCGCTACTGCCATTTGCAGCGCGGCGCAGGATTAGCGTGCAAAAAAGCAAACAAAAACAGCACAAAATATTTTTCTTGGTGGTGTAAGAGTGAGCGGCGGAAGATTCGTCGTCTTGCGAGACAATGTAGCGACGACGGCGCACCCTGCTGGAAGCAAAAACACAGGCAAAAAAAAAATAATTCACAGTTCCACGAGAGAATAGAAATATGAAGAAAAAAAACTAATAAAAATAAAAAATAATTTATTTAATTAATAAATATTAATAAAAATATTAATAGAAAAAAATATTATCTTTGAATTGATAATTAAAGAAACAAGGAAAGAAAATATTTAAATTACCAAAAGAAAAGGAAAAAAAAAACGGAAAAAAAATTAATTACTTTTTTACCGCTTCGAAGTGCCAGTCGAATATACGACGTAACTTGCGTCGTGCTGAACTCCGTAGTTGAGACGCACGTCCGCTGATACGCGTCCCAGCGCGGTGCTACACTCGCAGCTATCGAGCTGACGTCACAGCTCCACGACAGATAAGCACTCACTCTAACACACGCAGGTGGGAATAATAGCGGCGGTACGCAAGCAATAACACACAAATTTTTAATTTAATTCAATAGCATGCAGAATAATTTTTGATTAAATATCTAGAAAATTTTTACCAGTGGGCAGCAAGCCAAGTGCAGAGAAAACAACGTAGAAGAGAAAAAAAAAAAAAAAAAAATTATTTATCAAAAAAAAAATGCTGATTTTATGATAAAATAAAGCAAAGATTATAGAAATTTTGAAATAGTCGCAAATCGTTAGATTGTAATAAAAAACCAAGTTAAAATTCACTTAAATTTAGCTTACTCATTTCGAAACAATTTGTTTTGAAATTATCAGAATTAGTTCCGAGCTTACCGCACACTTGAATTAGCTTAAAAACCTCCGACGTGGCGTATGCGAGCACCAGCGCTACTGCGCAGCTGTCTCGCGTGGTCGATCAAGATGGCCGCCCACTGGCTTCCTTCCCTCCTCGTCCGGCCGCGTGTGCCTTTACGACGCGCGAAAAATGGCGGCGAACGGCGAGTTCGAGAACGCAGTATTCGCTTGCGACGGCGACTACCAAACATACACTTTACACCTCACACTTTACTGTTTCTACTTTTATTATACATTAATTTTCACTGTCCTTACATATGCACACGATTGTGCGATCCCGAAAATTTTTACAAATCAGCGTGATTTGTATCGGCCCCACTTTGGGCGCCAATTTGTAACGCCACTGGGGGGTCAGGGTGGCGTACAAATGTAGAGGGAAGCAGGCGGGTTGCTTGCTAGTGCAAGTTAAAACAACCGATTAAAAATAGACACAAAAAAATACGTTTATTTGAACTAAAACTTAACTTACTACATCAATGATCGCGTTTTTACGCGAGCCCAGGGCGCCAGCTACACTCGTGTAGCGCGGTTTCTACAGCGGCACTTCCGTTTGCGCGGTTAGCTTACGGTTAGAGCGGTCGCGGGCATACAAGACGCGAAAAGACATAAATGGCGCGTAGCACGCGTCGCGGTCGCACACACACAGCCGGCAAGGACACGGGGACGATTCGGGGAAGATATGCCTCCTGGCAGCTGCCACTACACCTTGGCACTTACCAGATAATCTAACACACACGGATACTACTCGGACGCTCGCTCGTATTTGCTTACAAAACAAGGTCTTAGTTCGCGACTGCTGTCTACAAATATCTCGAACGGAGTGTCGACTGCTTGCTAATATCGTGACTTTTTGCTAAAACGGACCCAAACGGAGTGAACGAGAAGCTCCTGCGTGGCACTTTTGCGAGCGCGGATTTCAGATAATCGTTCTGCGCCGGCGCAACGTACGTGTAAAATACGTCACGCGACGCAGCTGCTGCGCTCGCTCAGCGCTGTCGGCAGTTGACATTACCGCGGGCTAGCAGCGCGCGTAAATTTTAACTGCTCGCGAGTGCCAGTGTTGTTCTATTTTCTCTGGAGCGTTGAGAATCTACATCCGATGTCCAGGGAGTCCAGGTGAGTCGACGCGTTCCATGGCTGGTAGGCGTCGACTAATTTGTTTCTTCTTTCTTCTTTCCATGTGCAGCATTGCGGCGGATCAACAGCAGGCGAATCGAACAATGAGCGGCGGAGAAAGCCAAGCGGCGGTGTCGGGGACAGCGATGGCCTGCTAGCAGCGGCAGCGAGGCAACGCTCCTAAACACTTCCAGGTACTTCATTACTTGCACGTAGATGCGGTGCTTCAGTGTCTTTGCTTGCCTCCTAACCTCCTCTTTCAATTTTCTATGATGTTGTGTGGCAGCTTGTACTTCCCTTCCAAGGTGCAGCTGCTACTATTATTTTCTTCTTCTTTTAACTACTGTCTGGGAGGTTACAGGTACGGGAACCACGACAAGGACAGGGAGAGCTTGGGAAGGAACCCTGCTGCAGTGTGTGCAAGCACTGCCATCGATTAGCCATAGGCTCCTGAGACTGGTTCCTCGCTGGAGCCTTACTTAAGCTCCAAGTATAATGTACCTTGGAAAGGTATAGTATCACAGCCCTGCGTGGCTGTTAGTTAGGGTCAAGCGTGGCAGTCCTGCGAGACTGCTAAGATTGTAAAGGGGGGGGGGGTATCGCAGGCTACGAGGAGGCTTACAAGCTATGCTTTGGCCTCCTTATGTGACTGGTGCAAAAACAACACGTCACACGGTGAACTTTAGTTTCAACAAGACGGCGCTACTTCGCATACAGCGAGAGAAACAATGGATTCAGAAATCATTTTGGTGAGAACCTGGTTTTACGTTTTGGACCAGTAAATTGGCCGCCTAGACTCACAATAAAATTTTTACTATAGAATTCAACTTCATGCCTTTTATTTGCGATTAAAAACCAAACCTCATAATGAATCACCCTATACATACACAATTTTCATTCACACACGAAACTGTACTCAAATATAAAATTAGTTATTAGTTAATATAAGTTATTTAGCACGCAAACTTTTTATTTTTTTAAAGATTGACCAATAAGAAATATACAATGAAGAAAAAAAAAAACGTTATAAAAATCAACAGTGAAATGATGATAATCTTATTGAAGAAATCTAAGGAAAAAAAGATTCACACATAATACATGCATGCAAAAAATTTTTTAATTTTTGGAAAATTTTATGTAAATTTTTACAGTACAGATTGAATGTAAACAGATAATAACATTAAACTACGACCTTATGCAAGTCATATATACAAATTTTTACAAAAATACTAAAGGAAACTGAAAATAATTCATTTACAACGTTGTATTAATTTTATAATGATTCGCATAACATAATGAGCAGTTTAATGCGTGAACACAATCTTTAATACCGAATGCAGGCAAACGAAAATCGTATATATAGGATGCGTACGGTATTTGAGGACATGCATAAATGTGACTATAACTTCGCGAATTTTTTTTTTTTAATTTTTTTTTCTTTTTAGATAAGAAATGGCGGACTACAACATCACTCAAGAAATAAAGAGACATGCTGTTATCGTCGCTATATGTGCGAACCATACAGATTTAGAGATCTCTAATTTTCTTAATTGCGCCCGTTCATTCTTGCATAAAGTTCGCCGTGAATTGGAAGCATCAGGAGGCGATACAGAATCGGTTGCAAAACGCAAAAAGCACGAACAACGTTCTGACACTGTCCGATCTGCAGAATTTTTAGAGCAAGTGCAAGCGATCATAGACAAGGACCCTTCAAAATCAATTAGGTTCCTTGCGAGTGAGCTTCATGTTTCTGAGCGCCTTATTCGTAGAGTTGTCCACGAAGACCTTCGGTATAAGTCTTACGTAATGCGCAGAGGACAGTTCATGTCGGAACGAACACGGGAACAGTGAGTTCTCCGATCAAAACGTCTTTTAAACAAAATCAAACACTCTGAGGCGCCCAAAATGTTATAGTTTTTTTCCAACGAAAAAAATTTTGACCAAGATCAAAAGACCAATCGCAGAGATGACAGATGGCTATGTTCAAATCCTATGAAGGTTCCTGTTGCTATGCACACAAAATTTCCAGCCACTGTTATGGTTTTAGGTGTTGTCAGCAACGAAGGACATGTTATGCCACCACACTTTTTTACTCAAGGACTTCGAGTGAACTCTGCTGCATACATCGAGGTTTTGAAGACGGTAGTGAAACCCTGGATAGACAATGTAAGCGAAGGCAGACCATACATTTTTCAACAAGACTCTGCTCCTTCACATAAAGCGATGGCGACACAAGATTGGATGGCCGAAAATTTTCATGACCACATAACACGGAACCTATGGCCACCTAGCTCCCTAGACCTTAATCCTTTGGATTATTACGTATGGGACGTAGTTAAGCGTGAGACCAATAAGCATCCTCATAACATCACTTCTTCGCTGAAGACTGCTATTAATGCCGTTATGGTCAATATGAACAAGGAGCATTTGATTCGGGCATGTAATCGTTTCCGGACCCGGATCGAAGAGGTTATTGCTGCTAATGGCGATTTTATTGAATAACTTCATAGCCATATATTAATTTAACGTTGTATAAAAAATTTCTAAAATTTCATTAAATTTTATTAAAAATACAAGCTAATTAATTTTACTTTCAAGTTGTCCTCAAATACCGTACGCACCCTGTATATACATATATGTTTAGCTAGAAGTTTGAACAATCAAGTAATCTCACAATAATAATCAAATTCTGTAACGGGGGTAATTTGTTACGTCCCGTTAGCAACGCAAGACCTTCCTCTGATCCTGCTTTTATTCTTTCTTGTGTGTGGGGCCTTACCTAGGGCCCCGCTGCCGGTGATGCTCCCACCGGGCTCGGCTACTCAGTTTGTGTGCCAATGCTAGATTGGCACACCCGCGGAGGCGGCGGTATTCGGGATAGGAAAGCTGCAGGGAACAAATTAAATAAAAAGGCGCTGGCTTAGTGCTAACTGCTTATTTAATAAATAAAACAACAAAAGTAATACCCTAATTATTGCGGAGAGGTCCGTTTACGGGAAGAGCAATTAGTATTGCCTCACGCGCAATACTAATTCTGGAGGTGCGCACTGCGCATGCGCACCCTTTTCACTTCACGCGGCTACACCCACACGTGTAGTCTATGGACGACGGATATAGAGAGAGCAGTTCTCCCTCTATACCGCCGTAGTCTATGACTGCTCGAGTGAGAGCGTCTCTCTCTCACTCGACGCTGCAGTCTATGGTTGAGCGAGAGAGCTCGTTCCTCTCGCTCAACTGCGTGCTTGAAGGTTGTACGAGTAAGAGTGGCTTTCTCTTACTCGTTCGCCTATTCTATGATAGTGCGGGAGAGAGATCGATCCTCTCACTCGCACTCGCACGGCCTAATCGATTTGGATTCACCCGGTTTCGCGCGTACGCTCCTCTATATATATATATATATATATATATATATATATATATATGCCTGACGCGATCACACACGCGTCAGGGAATTTAGATATAATTACTCGCGAACTAATTATTCGCGATTAAGTGGCCACTTACTTTATCGCACTATAGGAAATCGGCAAATCCGTCCTCTGCTACTCTGTTGCGGAACGGCGGAAAACTTCCTCGGAAAATCGCGTAACTTGGTGTATAAAATTAAAGCGCGTGCGGCACGAAGAATGGCTCGGACAAGAAGAAGGCCTTCTCGCCTATCGGTTTTCCCGCGTAGCACTATCGATTCTTGGTCGATAGCATAGCTTTTCAGTACGCCGCGGATTCTCGCGCCTCTTCCCGCGTCAAGCCATCGGTCGCTTGATCGATGGCGCCGCGTATCGTCGCGCCGCGAACTCTATCTGTATCGCCTATGGCAGGTGGCTTAACCTCTATAAGCCACCTGGTACAATTCATAATAATGAAAATTTATGATATTATTATAATTTTTTTTGTATTGTACGATGATACCTATATGTTCATATTATAATTACATAAGCATTTACAAGAATTCAAGAAGTATCTGTAAAAGAAAAAATACTAGAACGACTAATAAAATTTTTAATGAAGAAAGAAGATGCTCACAACATACGCTACTTACTTTAGCAAGCTCTACCTATGTGGCGGTTCGCATCAAGTAAAGTTACGCTGTATCGGGCGTAAAAGGCTTTCCGAAAGAGGCAAGACACTACGCTTACCGACGAGGACACGTATACGCATTGGTCGATTCGTCGCTCTCGTAAGAAGAGTACAGCGGAAGAAGCAATACCAGCTAGGTCGACACGTGCCACCTACCCCCACCACCGTGTAACCCAACGACGGTCCCTGTATCGACGACTTTTTGACCTGCTCAACGACCATCAATAATCAACGCTTATCTACGCACACACACGTACACTCCTACACGCTACATTGAAAAGGGTACCATCTCCCTTATTATTCTACCATGCACTTGAAGAAAAAAATAGATTTTACCCTATTTCCTTGGGTCATTCATTTGGTTTCATATGCTAGCTTCTTCCTTCTCGAGGCCTTGGCATGCCGAAGGCGCGAGCGACTTAAATCCTTGGCCAAAAAGAAAGAGAGTTAAAGCATGTCAAAGTATTACGCATTCGAACTGTTTTTACCTTTGACTTATATATGTAATTTGCGGCGTTTTTGACGTAGTATAGATGACCTGCATAGCATGTCATTCTAGGTCAAATAGTTAATAGCGCTTCTTAAAATTATAACTTTAATAAAATTTAAATATATTAATATAAAAATTTATTAAATTTTATAGGTGTTACGCCAAATATTTATGGAAAAGAATTCCAATAAATATTAAAAACAGTTGCATTGATTTAAAAAATATTTGGAGTGTTGCGCAAAAAATGTGGCAACGAGATTGGGAAGCTGTACATGTGGCTTTGAATATTGAATGGAATAAAAATGTAGCTGAAATAATGAATGCATTAAAAGGTAATCCATTTTTATTAAAATATTTTAGACTTTTATTAAATATTAAAAAAAAAACATAATGACTAAATTTCAAATTTAGAGTTTTCAAAATTACAATTAATATAATTTTCTTGTAATAATGTTGCAATGTAACAAATCACAAACAAGATTAGACTCAACCTTGAATTTAAACAAATTATTTTACCAATTTATAGAATTATAAATCGGAATATTGATAATCTAAATTGAATAAGCGATTTTAGAGAAATTAGAGCTACGGTAGCACTTATCTGACGCTACCTAACCCTTTTCATACCAAATATCATAAAATTATCGATCATATATGTCATATAGCTATGTCATATATTCTAGTTGAAGTCTAACCGCATGTAGTTTATGTAACAATCTCAGAAAAATATGTTACATACCCTTCTTGATTTCTCAGAATCTTCATTTTCTAATGGCTCCGTCAGATTTAACTTACGATGAAGACACTGGGCCCGTCAAGGCCCATTTTTCAAAAAAACTGACCAATTGAAGTTTTTTTTCAAATCATATTTCTGAGGTTGAAAAAATAGTCTCTGATCGCTGTATTTACTATGAAACGTGTAACAGACATCTGCTTTTTCAAACCTTATCGGAATTTTTCTAAAATTTTATATGGTGGATTCAAAATAGCGGCCAAAATATAATATTTCATATATAAAGCAGTTTTATACATATTTAAGGAATTCGGCATTAACCCTTAACGAACGAGTGCATTTTTCTAGAACGATGACCAGAAGGGAGTATGGCGGCATTCATTCGCCAAGGGTTAAAATGTCGAAAAAATGTTTTTTACTAAATTAAAGAAAAAAGATTAGGCTTTAATTTGACATAAAAAAATTGAAAATCGGATGTGCCCCTCAATTAACCCTTAACGAACGAGCGCATTTTTCTAGAACGATGAAATGTCGCGAGTATGGCGGCATTCGTTCGCTGAGGATTAATTTTCAAAAAATGTTTGTAAATTGGTTTTTTATAGCACTTTATATTTTTTTTTTAAAATCGGCAATCGTAATTCTGCTTCATTGAAAATCAAGACAGTCCAAAATCGTAAGAGAACTCTTTTTTTACGTCTTTTTTTCAGAAATTCAATCGTAATTGTTGTTTAATAAAAGATGTTATCTAATACATATGTGGTATTAAGCTCTATCAAAATTCAAAATGGTGGATCCAATATGGCTATTAAGGGGTCTGTCTAGTAGCTCGCGCCGAAAAAAACGCGATTTTCGTGATTATTTCTTGGGATACTGGATAAAGGTAATGATATAAAAGTTATTAGGCTTAGTAAATACACTCTTGAAATACATTGAAAAAATTTTTTCTTTTATTTTATACATGTATTATGACCAAAAACGTCAGCCAAACGCAACACCTCAAAAAGTAGGTAGGTCCGCCTTGTTGATAAAATCTCGGAGCTGTGTTGTCTGAAACAAAAAAATCAAAGTGCTTTAGGTTTGGTATGACAATTGCTATGTCCCCTATGAATTTTATTCAATTATTTTAAAAAATAAAAAAATGGTGAAGAAAAAACAAAAAATTTTCAAAATACCGGTTTTTTTTCGCCGATTTTTGAAAAAAAAATATAGTAAAATTTAAAATTTTTGAAAAAAATTTATAGGGGACATAGCGATAGGTTTAAAGAATACGTGGTTCAAATTTTATAAGGATCGGTCGAGTAGTTTCGAAAATTTCATCAACAAGGCGAGTAAAAACGTTGTTTCGAGAAAAACGCGTTTAAATTTTTTTTTACATGAAATTCTTAAAAAAAAATTACTTACACCTAGTCAGCGATGCCTGGATCGTACAAAATTCCTTCAGATTGTTCGAAGAGTTGACTTTCTTCCAATCTTTTCTGTCTCAGCATTGTTCTGCCCTCTTTGGAAGCTTCCGATGAACGGCGGTTGCCTTCTTGGATACGCTGGCGGTCGCGCGTCGCGGCATATGCGACTGCAGTTTCGCCGATTCCAACGTGCATCGTTTCCATAATTTTCAATACTGTGCTAAAGCCTTCATTGAAAATACATGCTGCTGTAAGGCACGCAATTTTAACGATTTTTTTGTTAGAGAAAGTGTGTTTCGGTGCCATACTCCACACAGTAGCGCTAAAACTCTCATTGCTGTTTTGCGTGTTACCTCCTAAGCACCTCTCGAGCAATTCGTCTTTGGTCAGATCTTCGTAGATCGGCTTCAGCACTTCTTGCACGTCTTCAGAAAGGGCAGGTGGATGCTTAAAATCTTTCAGTGTCTGCTTTGCTTCTGCTTTCCGATATTTGCACCAGCTCGATTCTCCAGCTGGACAGTACTGATGTTGAGGCGAAAATACGACAATTTCACGTAGAGAGATGTTGCTCTAACGAATTTACAAACAGAACTGCCTCTTTTTGCTCCAAAAGCAGGTATATACATTTAGTAGATCAAAACAACGAAATATATACGACCTTTAGAATACCGACATATAATATATATACATATATACAAGAGGATTCTGAAAGAGAGCAGCTGCGAGAGAAAACAATAGCAGGTAAGCGGCTGGGACGGCGCGCAAGGAAATTCGCGGTCAGCGCGCTAGAGGTACCTACCTTTAAAACGTTCAAAAATAATGTTAGAGTTCTCGGATCGTTCTAAAATTTTCACACAATATTTCTTAATATATTTACTTTCGAAAAAAGTAAAAAAAAAAAAAACGATTTTTCAAAAGTGAGTTACTAGACAGACCCCTTAATACTCTAAACCTCATGACAGAAACAAATCATAACGCTGATTCTTACTTACTTTTGATTTTCTATAATAATTGTAAATGCATAAGTGCTTTTGTTTTACTAAAATTAGAGATAGTAACTTTAAGGGGAGATTCTCATCTAGCGACCCAAAAATTATGTGATTTTCGCGATTTTTTTTCTCATGGAAGAAAATAAATAAAGTAGTCAAGTTTTTTGGTACTCATTAAGTATGTTGTTAACTACTTTTACAAATTTTTTTGAACAAAAATACCAAATAGTTTATTAGTTATATGCATTGAAAAATAGTCATACAGTCTGTCAAGTAAGAGCGTGGTCGTGTTAATTTATTAAAAAATTTATTCAATGAAACTTTCATGTTTATAGGTACATTGTGCACATTACAAACAATGATGCAATTCGGTCAATAATGTGTCCAGTTACCACCGGCGTCGATAATTGCCTGGCATCTCCGAGGCATGCTTTCTACTAATTTGACGGCGTATTCTAGTGGCAAGGATCTCCAGATCCGACGAATTTCGTGAGAGAACTGCTTCAAAGTGTATATGCGTCTTCCACGAAGCTTCCGTTTAATATATGCCCACACATTTTCAATAGGTTTTGCATCGGGCGACTGCGACGGCCAATCCAATGTAACGATGCCAGATTGAGTCTTCCACTAAGTACAGAGCTTGCTGCGGTGTTTAGGATCGTTGTCCTCCTGCAGAATCCAATCTTCATTTTTTGTGATGAACCATCGTTTGGCAGATGGCAGTAAAGCCTTTTCGTAGATTTTTATCATTTTCTCGGCATTTAGGTTGTCAGTAAAGAGGTGCAAAGTGCCGAATCCCTGCTTTGAGAAGCAGCCCCAAAGATGCACCTCTATTCCATGTTTTACGGTCCGCTGAACAAGCCTATTGGTGGAAGTTGACCAGGCTCGCGTGAGGACAGAACGTGCCCATATAGAACATTCATCAGTAAAAATGACATTTTCAAAATCTCTATCAATATTCTCATGCTCCCAAGCGAGTCGCTTTGTCACATGTTTTTCAGTCAACAGAGGCTTCTTCATTGTGTTGCGCCATTTCAGATGATGAGTACGAAGATGGGTTCGGATAGTTTCGTAGAATATATCTAAACCTTTTGCCATTAATTTTGCTTGTCCTTGCCGCAGTGTTGAAGCAGGATTCCGCGAAAACAGATTGACTATTCTTTTTTCATCTTTTTTGTTCACTTTTCCTATCGAGCCACGTTCTGGTAAATCATCGACATTTTTAGCCACTTTATATCGCTGTATCCACTTCTGTACAAATGCCTTCGACTTTCTTATATACTTAGCAGCCGCTGATTGCGACATTTTGGGACCTTTCGGGTGGATGCAAAGGAACACAGCCTCGTAGCGCGGGGCGTACTTAGCACTCATGGCGTTTAACGTGATTCTCTTTTAAAAGATCAACGACAACTAAATCTTTGTTAATAATGCATCAAGGACAAAGTTTTTCTCTATTGGCTCGCGAAGAAATCAGAGCAAAATCTTCCATTACCTGTCGATGAAGTCGACCACGCTCTTACTTGACAGACTGTAAAAAAAAAAGACACCTCCACGGGCGGCAAGGTAACTCATCCAATTTTTGTCTGAAATCAAAAAATCAAAGTTTGTTATAAGCTAAAAGACATTTGCTGGATCTTGAACTAAAATCACGAAGAAAAGTTAAAAATTAACAAAATGGCGGACTTGCAAAAAAAAAAAATATTTTTTGCACTTTTTTTTGCTCTAAAAAGTGCAATAAAAATAAAAATAATCATTGTAAAATTATGATTTTAGGTCAAGATCCAGCAAATTTAATTACCTTTATAATAAAAAAAATTCATCTCGATATCTATAATAGTTTTTGAGATATCTTGCCGCCCGTCTTGAAAAACATAGTTTCGAGAAAAACGCGTTTAAAGTTTTAGTACGCGATTTAGTACGTAAAAAGACGACTTCGGTTTTTTGACCATAACTTTAAAAATAAATTGAATTCGGCAAAACGGGTTTTACGAGCGTATTCTACGAGACATTTGCCAACTTTTTAAGCAAAAAATAAAAAATTGATTTTTTGGTCGTGCTTGATGTGAACCTCCCCTTAAGGTTGTGGAATAATCACCTAAATCTTTAAAAAAGAAGTTTGTATGTTATTAACACTTTTTTTAGCCATCAAGTATCCTAGCCCTTGTCCAACCCTAACCACGAAAGAGTCATATTTGACAATAGCATTCATTGCACGGCAAGCAAAGCCAGTATCTTCTTTTCTAAACTACCCCTGAAGTTCACCCCCCCCCCCCCCCCCCCCAATCACATCTTCTTGAATATCTCCGGTTTTATTCAATATTTTTGAATTAAGCAAAAACGAAAAAATTTATCTAAAAAAATTCAATGAAAAGTCACATATAAGCTAACCCCCCCCCCCTAATTCAGTTTTCAACCTTTTGAATAATACGTTCAAAATTGCATTATCATTATTATTATATGTAATCGTGATTGAAAAAAAAACTATTACTATGAAATATAATAAAGTAATAATCCTTACTTTGATGAAGAAAAACATTTGATTATAGTCTCATTGAAAAATATGGTCAATGAAAATGCTTCATGAAATTGAGTTTCTCCGTTCACATGTTCAGAAGTTTTGATTGGCTTGGTTCAAAACCAAGGTTTTTGACTAGTCTGCAATTTTAGACGTGTTATTCAAAAGATTGAAAACTGGATAAGGAGGAGGGGTTAGGGGGCTAAGAGCGTGTGTTTAAAATTTTTTAGAAAGAGTAAGATCTGCCTGTGGTTTAGGATGTGTTGAGTTAGAGGCTTAAAAGTTTGTGTTTAAAATTTTGAAAAAAGTCAGGCCTTCAACTTGTTTGCGATTTGAGATTTGCTGAGTTATAGGGTTAAAAGTTAATGTTTTAATTTTTCAAAAGAGTCAGGCCTTTGGTCTGTATCTGACTTTTTATTGAATTTTTTGAGATAGATTTTTTTGTTTTTGTTTCATCCAAAAATATTAAATAAAACCGGAGATATTCAAGAACACATGATGGGGGGGGGGGGGGGGGGGGGGGAATCGTGTACTTCAGGAGTAGTTTCAACCCCTTTAACATTTTTCATTGCAGAATACAATACAACGTGCTTCGTAATTTTTGATTAGCTATAAAATATGAAAAAATTAGCCATTTTATCTATCGAAAAATCTCCATGTGATTTGAATGTGATTCAAGGGTACTTAACCCTTGAAATAAAATTAGGTAAAATCACCAAAATACGTCAACTTGTTATTATTATCTTATAGTGAAAAAAATATTTTTTATATTTTTCACATTTCCCTAAATTTTCCCAGGAAAAAATTCTTAAAAGATAGTTTCACCCCTATAAAATTTAAGGCTTGAAAACTTTTGAAAATAAGACCCATGGGATTTCGTTATGTTTTTTAAGACGAATATTCTCCATTTTGTTCCGTTGAAAAATATTTAATCAAACCGGAAATATTTAGAAAAAATGTGATTTTGCGGGTGAACTTCAAGGACGGTTTTTACCCCTTTGAAGTGAATATTAGTAGATCAAAAGAAAATACGTGTCTCTTATCTCTCGATGCCCTACAAAATATCAAAGTTTCAATAAAATCAGTGAGTTTAGGTTGGGAGGGTTTTCATTTAAGTTTTTGATCTGAACCTCGTGTATATTTTTTCTCTACTAATTTCTTACAGATTTATCTCTCGATTGTTTTCACTTAGACACTTTAATCGAGAAACTTACGAAACAATTTGATGGTTACAAGGTATTTGCGAAAAAATTTATAAAATTATTCAATTTACATTCTATTTAATGGATTTATCAATTTGTATATTAATTTATTTACTATTCTTGGTCTGCACCAATGATTGTCTGTTAAGTCATTCTACTGCCGTCTAACCAAGCTTTGATTGATTTGGTTGACCACGCTTTGATATCATTGCTCCAGCTTGTATAAAATACAAAAAATCAACCAAGAAAAACGGCAAATTGTTTCTTATGAAAAAGCGCTTCTATGGGCATAACTGTTTTGCCAAAGGTTACAACCCCTATTCTTTTAGGGGTATATGTGCAATTTATAGGCCTTTTTCCGTGTAATATTCATTAAACCAGCTGGATTAGGTTATAAATTGCACTGTCATGTAAAAAATAAAAAGATCAAGTTGACGTATTTCGGGGTTTTTAGAAAAAATATTTTTCTGGGGGTGTTTTACCTTTATTATTCATTAAATCAGCTGGATTAGGTTATAAATTGCACTGTCATGTAGAAAATAAAAAAATTAAGTTGACGTATTTCGGGATTTTTACAATAAATATTTTTCTGGAGGTGTTTTACCTTTAAAGTGATATCATTATACTGTGATATAGATGATTATTTACGAATTAACTTCTAAATTTAAATTGAATACTTTTATTGAAAAAAAATCTCATTTGAAAAATAAATGAAAAACGAAAATATAGCACACTTAGATAACGGGGTTCACTATCTTCTAGCCCTTGGTCGTTATTAAATAAGCAATAAATTTTTTTTCTATTGTTATTTACATGCAAACTGTTTTTTTACTATAATGTTATTATGAACTTCTAAAATCTAAATTCACAAACCTCAAATCCATTAACCTTAAACTCATAAGTCACTCTTGTAGTTCACTCCCAAAAATTATTTTTTTTTTATTATCTTAAGACCGAATTTGAATTTTTTAATAACACAAATATCATTTAATTTTTTAAAAGGAAACGCTCCAGTGAGCATTGCTTTTGTGCTCAGGAATAGGATCCCCTATTTTTATACGGGTGAAATGGGTTTTTTCTTCAATTATTTGGGCTGAAAATATTTGGAAATTATTCTATACACTCGGGACGATAATGTTAAATTAAAATTTAATGCTACAAATTTTTAATACGCTCAATGAAATTAAAAATTGTTCTAGAACGACGAAATTAAATATCGAAGTTTACATGTCTTATGATTTAGTACTCGAACTTTTCTTTTATATGTAAATGTTATTGTATGCAAATTTTAATCAAGACCAGTTTGATATTGTTTTTCTCACGTGTTTGTGTTAAATCTATTTTTATTCATTTGAATGAAACAACAGATAAGATTTGGTCGCCATCTTTATCACCGTGCTTGTGTAACATTTATTTTTATTCATGGATAATGCCGTTTGACTGAAACAATAACAGTTTGAGATTATATTTCGTCAGTTATAACTAACGTGATTTTGAGTTCAGAAGTGTAGCTAAATTACTATTAACTTTTAAATTTTTCAAAATTTGAAATGAAATGAATTAGATGTTCGAAACTAGAAATGGCAAAAAACGTGTTTTTGGGCCTCAAAATATTTTTAAAAAATAGGCGGGATGACGGTTTAACATTTGTATACAATCATAGAAATTCGGTCGTTATTTCACTCAACTTGACAATTATTTTTTAAGAAGTGAATTATTCTAGGAAATTCTTAATCTGAAGTTTGAGAAATTAAAAAGAAATAGAAAGTTTAATTATTTTATGTATTTTAAAATGTTTAATTATATTTACATCTTATTAACTTGTATTGTATAACCAATTCTGTATTTATTTTATTTAATATATAAGTCTGCATCAGAAGTAAACATTTATTATAAGGGTTTGTAAGATGAACATTTATGATAATCATAGAAAAAATATTTCAAACATAACATCTTTTCACACGAAGCACATTTTATAGTAGCAACATTAAAACATCCCTTTACTTTACAGCGAGCACTAGATTTTGACCCAAAAGTAAAATCAACTGGATTTTCAAACTTGCCAGGTTTTATATCTGCGTAACCACTTTTAAACCAAGTGTATTTAAATAAATTTACTTACCTCACGACAGTTGATTATGTACTAAAGATTAAAAAATGATTATATTATTACGTTTATAAAGATATATTAGGAGTATACATTAATTCGGTCCGTTGTTTGGCGGTCGAAAATGCATTTATTTTAAAATACAAAAAAAAATAAGATTAATCAAAGTATCGTCCATCGCTAGCTACTATTTTTACCCACCTCTCAGGCAATTTTCGAATTCCATTTCAAAAAAATGTCTTGTCTTTTAAGGTGATCCAAGTTAGAAACCAATTTTCGATTTCTGCGAAAGAAGTGAACCGATGACCTGCCAGATCGTGCTGCATACTTCGGAACAACCAGTAATCAGAAGGAGCAATGTCCGGAGAATACGGCAGGTGCGGCAAAATATCCCACTCGAGCGTTCCCAAATATTTTTTCACGACTTTTGCGACATGAGACTGAGCGTTGTCATGCAGAAAAATAACTTTATCATGTCTTTCCTTGTATTCCGGCTGTTTTTCTCGCAATGCACGGCTCAAACGAATCAATTGCAGCCTATACCGATTGGCTGTTATAGTATTGCCAGGTTGTAGCAGCTGATAGTACACAACACTCTTTTGATCCCACCACACAACATGATCTTTAAATCATGAATATTCAGCTTTAGTGTTGATGTTGAGGTCGATGGCAACGACTGACCGGACATAGCGAAGTATTATGTCTTCTTAACACATCGTTCAATAAGTCCCGAGACTAACCCAGAGATGGTGCTAGCAGTACCAAACTGGCCACGTTTCCATAAAGTGCGGACCTTTACATAAAACATGTCAAAATTTCACGTCGATCGGATCACAGACAGCAGAGTTATCGAGGTTAGAGTAAAGTCACTTTGTAATTTGTTTGAAAAATGGAAAAAAGCGAGTTTCGCGTGTTGATAAAACATTGTTTTTTAATGGGTAAAAACACCGTAGACGCCCAGCAATGGCTTGAAAAACATTACCCGGACTCCTCTCCATCCAAACCAACGATTTGTCGTTGGTATGCTGAGTTTAAACGTGGTCGTACGGACACAAACGATGCGGAACGTTCGGGTAGGCCATTGAAAGCCGTTACACAGGAAAATGTGAGTGAAGTGTTAGAAATTTTAATGAAAAATCGCAAACTAAAGGTCCGTGAGATTGCAGAAATGACACAGATATCATCTGGAAGCGTATTTACAATCCTTTATGAAAAATTGAGCATGAAAAAGGTTTTTTCCAAGTAGGTGCCGCGATTGCCTTCAGTGGAACAAAAACAGCAACGAGTCGAAGATTCAGAGAGCTGTTTATCGCTATTTACTCGCAATAAAAAGGATTTCCTGCGTCGATACGTGACCATTGATAAAACATGGATACATCATTTTACTCCGGAGTCGAATCGGCAATCATCTGAGTGGCGCATGGCTGGCGAAAGCCGCCCAAAGCGTCCAAAAACGCAGCAGTCTGCTGGCAAAGTCATGGCGTCTGTTTTTTGGGATACACATGGCGTGATTTCCATTGACTACCTGGAAAAAAGTAAATCGATCAACAGTGATTATTATATTGACTTGTTGGTACGTTTGAAGGAGGAGATCGTAGCAAAACGACCGCACATGAAGAAGAAAAAAATCCCTTTTCACCAAGACAATGCACCATGACACAAGTCCATGAAAACAATGGCAAAATTAAACGAATTGGGCTTTGATTTGCTTCCCCATCCCCCGTATTCGCCAGATTTAGCCCCCAGCAACTACTGGCTCTCTGCTGATCTCAAAAAATGCTCCAGGGAAAAAAATTTGGCTCGAATGAGGAGGTCATTGCCGAAACTGAAGCCTATTTTGAAGCAAAGGATAAATCCTTCTATAAACATGGTAAAGAAATGTTGGAAAGGCGTTGGAAAGATTGTATCACTCTAAAAGGAGATTATATTGATAAATAAAAATGATTTTTGAAAAAAAATGCTGTTTTCGTTGTTAGTCTCGGGACTTATTGAACGATGTGTTAGGGTTATTATAGAATATCCATTATTTATCCCCAGTAACAATTTTATGTAAAAAACCCTTCCTTTGTTGTCTTTAAATCAGCTGCTCGCAACAGAAAAATTGCCTGTCAATGTCTCTCAGTTTCAGCTTATGTGGCACCCAATTGACTTGCTTTTGAATCATTCCCATGGATGTCAATCGTACAGAAACTGCTTATCGAGTCACTGCCAATGATTCTGCAAACTAATCTTGCGTTTGACTCGAATCTTCATCGAGTAATGCTTCCAACTTTGTGTCTTCGAATTTTTTCGGCTGTTCAGAGCGAGGCTCGTCTTCAACGCTAAAATCTCACATTCTCAAAACGTCGAAACTATTCCCTACAAGATTTATCAGTTGGAGCATTGTCACCATAAACTTCCACAAGCATTCGATGCGCTTCAGCTGCACTTTTTTTGTCAATTAAAACAAAAAACTAAAACCTCCCGCAAATGCTGCTTGGTTAACACAAAATTGGATATATTTAACACAGTTAAAAACAAGATTTTTTTATGAAACTCGAAGCGATATAAACTGAATATTATTGACAGATGTCTAACCTCTCTGAAACTACCGACTTCAGCTGCTATTATATTTATAGTAGCCAGAGCCATCTTATGAAAACGGACGGAACTAATTTGTATTCCCAATAAATCTTCATTTATTAAAATGACACTGTCAGAAAAATGTCTGACATAATTTTTTCATATTCTAAATCCTAATACATCGAGTGGCTAAATTTTACTTGTTGTTTCTTTTGGTATTAACTCTAAGATAACTTATAACTCTTAGATAACCATGAATCACTCAACAAAATACTTGATAAACCAACATTTGAATAGTACACTTCTTTTAGGCAAGTTCTGAAGTGATCTAAAATTAAATAAACTTTTAAAAAATAATAATCATGCATTAAATATGTATTAATACTATGAATAATTTATTAATACCTGTAGTTATCTTTCCAGATTTTGATGCCTTAACGTAGATATTATCAGGTCTAAATAACTTCTGTTGCACAACTGGTCCAAATTTGCCTCTTATTTCTTTAAGAAATGAGAAAAAAGGCGATAGAAGTCTTTCATCACCTAAAACTCTACGAGGTGTGTTCAGAAAATAACGGAAATTTTCGTTTTTTGGAAAAAATATTTATTTATTCGTCTACATTAATGTTGTCGCCTTTAAAGTAGTTCCCATTAGATATTATGCACTTGTGCCAGCGCTTCTTTCAACCTTAGAAACACTTCTGAAACTCGATCTTTAGGATAGCCTTTGGCTCTTCCAGCGATGCGCTTTTAACGTCATCTATGCTCGTAAAACGACGGCCCTTTAAGGTTCTCTTTATTTTTGGAAATAGAAAAAAGTCACACATAGCCATGTCTGGCGAATATGGAGGCTGGTGCATCGTTACAGTATTGTTTTTGGCCAAAAATTCACAAACAAGCAATGAAGTGTGAGCAGGTGCATTATCGTGGTGCAAAAGCCATGAATTGTTTTGTCACAAATCCGGGCGGTTTTTCGGATTGCTTTACGCAAACGGCGTTACACTCGTGTGTAATACTTCTTATTGACCGTTTAATCTCGTGGTAATAATTTATGATGCACTATGCCATTAAAATCGAAGAACACAGTGAGCATAACCTTCACGTTCGACCGCACTTTTCGAGTCTTTTTCGGTCTTGGCGATCCAGAATGCCTCTACTGGGACGATTGAGCCTTAGTTTGGACGTCATATCCGTAAACCCTTATTTCGTCACTTGTTATAACACGTTTCAGCAATTCTGCATCGTTGTTGACTTCATTTAGTGACTCCTGAGCAACTTCCAATCACCACTGTTTTTGTTCAAAATTCAACAATTTTGGAACAAATTTTGTTACCATGTGTCTCATACCCAAAACCAATCGATATGCCGACATAATCAGCGACTTCTCTGATTGTGATTCAGCGATCGTTTAAAACTATTTCTTTTACTTTTTCCATTTTTTCATAGGTTGTTGATGTGCTGGGGCGTCTGGAGCGTTCGTCATCTTCAACGTTTTCACGGCTATCTGGGAAACGCTTATACCACTCGAAAACCCTTGTTTTACCCATAGCAGGCTCACCATATATGCCTTTGTTAACATTTCACACACTTTGTTTCATTTTTTACGCAAAATTTGATACAAATTTTTCGATCCATTTTTTTTAGCAAACGAAAATCTCCGAGCTCATAAAAACACGTCTAACCTTAGCAGCTGCCGCTGAAAAAGTAAACAATAAATACAGCTGAAAATTGTATCATACTTCAGGGGTATGTGTACCAACATAATAAAAAAAAATTTTGAAAATCAAACTCTCCTAACTCGCGGAATTTGAAAATTCCCGTTATTTTCTGAGCACACCTCAAAGGTTGAATCGTATAACTATGACTTGTAGAAGTTACAGATTGCACCAGGCATTGTATTTGGCTCTCTACTTCAACCGCCAAGGTTCTTTCACAATATATTTCCAACTAAAATCCACTTTGATTCAAATTGTAAACATTTTTTATACCTTTTCCTCAAATAAGTTTTTTATTTTAATGACAAATTCGTCAGCTTTTCTATGTAAATAATTTGTTCCTTCGAGAGTTTTTTTTTAGTAACAAACCTATTAATTTTCCTACTAACGATCCTGTGAGCTTTTTTAAAATTATTTACTTAAAGATTCAAAGCTTTAAATCTAAAATTCTCATGTCCAATATGCTCTTGAGCTTGTAAAGCCTATTTCTACAAATCTCTATCATGAACAATGTGACCGGCATCGATTGCAGTTTTAAAATTGTCTAATACAAACTGTCAATTTTCGCCTATTTTTTTTCTATAAGTTCCTCTCTTATTTAAAGTTTTTGCCCAACGTTTTAGTTGCGTAATTGATTGTACTTTTCGGAATCGATTTTAAAGAGTTTTTAATGCTAGATTCTTGGTTATCCCACTTCTCCAGAATTCCACGGCACGTGCTTTATAGTCATGATCCAATTTTTCTACATCTGATGTGCACTCTTGTACTACATGTGCTGAAAAGTCCCGGGATTTTTCAATAGGTGACACCACTAGAAAATGAACACGATTCATTTCTAGAGGTTCATCTGTCACTAGTTTATGTGTAAAGTTTCATGAAATTTCGTTTATTTGTTTACAATCTACAGTCGTTCAAGTTTTGCTACCTTTGCTTTCGTGAAGAAAATGGAATAACAGGAATATCGCACCTTGATCAAACATTGTTTTTTGATGGGAAAAATTCCTGAACGATCAATGAAATGGTTGAAGAAATGTCATCCCACATCTGCTTTTTCGAGAACAACAATTTATTGGTCGTTTAGTGAATTTAAAATAGGTCGTACAAGCACCAAAGACGCACCTCGCTCTGGAAGGCAAAAATAGGCAGTCTGCAGAGTGGCTGAATAGCCACGAAAGCCGACCAAAGCGGCCAAAAGACCAACGCTCGGCCGGGAAGGTTTTGGCTTCCGTTTTTGGGATGTGCATGGCATAATCTTCATCGATTGCCTGCAGAAGGGAAGAACAATTACCGGAGAGTATTATGCGGCGTTATCGGACAAACTGAACGACGGAATAAAAAAAAACGACTCCATATGGCAGAGATAAAAGTTCTGTACAATCACTAATACACACCGTCACACACGTCCTTGAATGTGAAGGCCAAATTAGACCAATTACGATTCAATTAGATTGCTCATCCATCATATTCTTCAGATTCGGCCCCCTAGCAATTATTATCTGTTCTCGAACCTCAAGCGGTGGCTCCAGAGAAAGAGATTCACATTGAATGAGGAAGTCATCACCAAACCGAGGTGTATTTCAAAGGCTTAGACGTTTCGTACTACAGAAAGGGCATCGAAATGTTGGAAAATCGCTATACTAAGTGTATCGCCCTTGAAGGCAATTGTGTTCAGGAATAAATACAACATTGCCAAGAAAACGCTTGTTTTCATTAAAAAGTCCCGGGACTTTTCAGCCCATGTAGTGTATCTTCACCTGAAGACCCGATTTCATCATTATCTTCTACGATTTTCATTTTTACATCTTGATATGGTTCTTGAAAAGCAAATGTTTCCTCTTTAATTACAAAGGCGGTACAATAAGTACCCATGTTAGAAATGAAAACACCATTTTTTCAAACAATTTTTTTTATATTTTTCAACATAGTCCCCTTTTAAAAAGATACAATTCTCCAAACGTTCCCGCCATTTTTTCAAACCCTTGAAAAAATAGGATTTGTCGAACTCTTTAAAATAGGCCTCTGTCTCGGCGATGACTTCCTCGTTTGAGCTAAATTTTTTTCTCGCGAGCCATTTCTTAATGTTAGGGAACAAGAAAAAGTCGCAGGAAGCCAGATCGGGTAAATACTGGGGGTGCGACAGCAATTCATAACGCAATTCATGCAGTTTGGCGGCGACAACTCCGGATGAATATGCTAGTGCGTTATCATGGTGAAACAGCACCTTCTTTTTTGCCAAATGCGGCCGTGTCTCCTTCAATTTTTTGTCGAAGCAGTTTAATAAATCACTGTAGTATTGTTTAGTGATCGTTCTTCTTTTTTCTAAAAAATCCATGAGGATGACGCCGTTCGCATCGCAAAAAATCGTCGGCATGACCTTTCCGGCCGATGGGACCGTCTTCGCCTTCTTTGGAGCAGATTCACCGGGAGAAATCCATTGTTTTAATTGTTGCTTAGTTTCTGGTGTGTAATGATGAATCCAGGATTCATCAACGGTGATAACTCAACGCAAAAACTCCTTCGGATCTCGCTTAAATTGCTCCAAACTCTGCTTCGAAGTTAACAGCCGCATCTGCTTGTTGGCCACCGTGAGCAGTCGCGGCACCCATCGGGCCGACAATTTTTTCATTGCCAACTTATTATGTAATATATTAATTGCCGTTCCGGTCGACACACCTACGGCCTCTGCTACTTCGCGCACTTTCGTTCGTCGATCAGCGAGAATCATGTCGTAGACTTTTTGAATGATTTCCTCGGTAACCACGTCTGCCGGGCGTCCTGGTCGCTCCTCATCAAAAACGGATGTTCGCCCACGTTTAAATTCGTTGAACTAATATCTAACTGTGGTCATAGATAGCGAAGTGTCCCCATGGACAGCATCCAAGTTTGCTTTTATCTCCTCGCATTTTTTCCATCCAAAAACAAGCGAATTACCGAACGATACTGCTCTTTTTTTATCTTAGCGAAAATTACAAAACACGTCTTACTCGAATGGCTGCCAAATCCAAACTAACCTATCAATCAGTCTGAAATTTGTTTTAATGTCGTTTGATAGATGGCAGCACACGATGATAATACCAACTTTCCTCAGGAACGCCCTCTGTCGTCAAACACGGGTACTTATTGAACCGCCCTTGTATATCAACGTTTTTGAATTCTTCCATTGCGTTATATAACATTTTTTCAATATTTTTTTTTATGTTAATCTCTTGCGGTGTTATTAGTGTATTATCCAACTCAAAGCCTTGGAATGTTATCAGGAACATATTTATTATGTTAATGGGGTACCATCATTTTGAAAGCCTAAAACATGATTTATATTAAATAAAATAAAACTTTAATAAATAATCTAGCTTTTATTATTAGTGTACATGAATTATTTATGCGTTAATCGTGAAATGTAAACTTATATACGAGAATGGTTCGATAAGTACTTAGCCTACAAAAGAAAAACGAAAATTTTGGAAAAGTGGCGATTTATTTTTGTACATAGTCTCCTCTTAGCTCGATACACTTGACCCAACGATGCTCTAACTTCTTTAACCCGTCCGAAAAATACATTTTCTTGAGGTCTGCAAAGTAGGCGATGACCTCCTCATTCGACTCAAATTTCTGCCCGGCGAGTGACTTTTTCAAGTTTGGAAAAAAGAAGAAGTCATACGGAGCGAAATCTGGAGAATACAGTGGACGGGGTAGCAGTTCGTAGCCCAATTCGACCAATTTGGCTGTGGCGACGGCGGAGGTGTGAGCCAGTGCGTTGTCATGGTGGAAGAGCAATTTATCTTCGCCAAATAGGGTCTTTTTTTTTTTGCGATTCGGCGTCGAATCGGCCCAATAATTTGGCATAGTAGAGCCCTGTGACCGTTTTGCCCTTCTCCAGGTAGTCGATGCAGATCACACCTTGTGAATCCCAGAAAACAGTGGCCATCATTTTTCCGGCCGATAGGACAGTCTTCGCCTTCTACAGAGCACGTTCGTCGGGTAAAGTCCACCGTTTTGACTGCTCCTTGGTCTCTGATATGTACCAGTAGACCCATGTTTCGTCGTAGGTCACGAAACGACGCAGAAACTCCTTCGGATTGCGCTTAAACAGCGTCAAACACTGCTCTGAAGTGGTCTTACGGCTGCGTTTGTTGTTCGGAGTGAGCAAACGCGGCATCCATGGCGCCAACAGCTTTCTCATGCTCCAAATTGCATGCAGGATATGACCCAGGCGGTCTTTAGAAATGCCTACTGTTTCAGCTATTTTGCGCACCTTCAATCGGTGGTCTGCCAATACGAGATCGTGGATTTTTATCACGTTATCCTCCGTGGTACCCGTTTTCTGAGAACCTGGGCATGGCTTATCAAAAACTGACGTGCGACCACGTTGAAACTCGTCAAACCAATTTTTTACCAATTTTTGCAATCGCTGGAGCATAGTCACCGTACACAGCATTCAAGCGCTTTTGGATTTTGCTTCGCGATTTCCCTTCCAAAAACAAGAATCGAATTACCGACCGATATTGCTCTTCCTCCATTCTTCTAAAATCCGTGGCACGCCCGCTTCCACACGCGTTCAAAACAAAACTACGAGTCCGATTTTGCTAAAATTTTGACCTTAGCCGTCTACGAAAATGTACTACACGATAGTGAATTTCTCTTGCGATAGTGGCGCGATCGGATGGTAAGGCTTAGTACCTATCAGACCGCCCTTATATATATAAAATAAATTATCAAATATTTTCACTACCCATAAATAAATATCAAACTCTAAGATATGCTACAGAACTAGACTTAAATTGTTTGCTTAAAAGTTTTTAAAGCCCTGGGTTTTTTCAATAAAGAATAACTAAATTTATTCTGTGTTTTGATATTTTTTGAGATTCAATTATTCATATCAAGTTATTGATAAATACATAACTTATTGATTTAATTTAATATTGACTTTTTACAATATTCTTATAGTTTGCTCTAGAAAGCCAACATACGCAAAGAACAAAATAATCTACAATATTAAATTTTTTACTGAAATCAACTAACTCAGTAAGCTAAACTTTTTTTTCAGATATATCCATATTGTTAGAAACTTTGGCCTTTATTTAGAAAATTTTTAACAAGTTTCACAATCAGCCTAAGTACTTAAATAATATTTCATGAACCACCTATGCTGTGGAGAAGTAAACATACTAAACGGAATTGTACTTATCAAAAGATTAAAAGGATTGTAATGTTTATATAAAAGTGTAAAACTATAAAAAAATTATAGATTTCCGTACACTTCTAAACTCAAAGTCACGTTAGTTATAACTGACGAAATATCATCTCAAACTGTTATTGCTTCAGGCAAACGGCATTATTCATGAATAAAAATGAATGAAACACAAGCACCGTGAGATAAAGACCAAATCTTATCTGTTGTTTCATTCAAATGAATATAATTCATGAATAAAAATAGATGCAATACTAACACGTGAGAAAAACAATATCATATATAAAAGAAAAGTTCGAGTACTAAACCATAAGGCATGTAAACTTCGAAATTTAATTTCGTCGTTGTAGAATAATATTTAATTTCATTGAGCTTATTAAAAATTTTTAGCATTAAATTTTAATTTAACATTATCGTCACGAGTGTATAGAGTAATTTACAGAAGTTTTCAGCCAAAAAGAAATAAAGAAACGACCAGTTTTACATTTATGAAAAATAAGAGGTGCTATTCCTAAGCACAAAAGCAATGCTCACTGGAGCGTCTTCTTTTAAAAAATTAAATGACGTTTGTTTTATTAAAAAATTTCAATTCGCTCTTAAGATAGTAAAAAAAGAATAATTTTTGGGGTGAACTTCAAGGGTGGCTTATGTATTTAGGGTTATAGGATTTAAGGTTTGTGGACTTAGATTTTAGAAACTTATAATAACATAATAGTGAAAACACAGTTTGCATGTAAATAAAAAAAAAAAAAAAAATTCACTACTAATTTAATAACGATCAAGGGCTAGAGGGTAGTCAACCTGGTACATAAGAGGACTATATTTTCGTTTTTCATTTATTTTTCAAATGAGATTTTTTTTCAATAAAAGTATTCAAGTTAAATTCAGAAGTTAATTAGTGAATAATCATCTATATCACAGTATAATAATAACATCACTTTAAAGGTAAAACACCCCCAGAAAAATATTTTTTCTAAAAATCCCGAAATACGTCAACTTAATCTTATTTTCTATATAACAGTGCAATTTATAACCTAATCCAGCTGATTTAATAGATTTTACACGAAAAAAAGCATACAAAATTGCACAAGTACCCTTAAAGAAAATAGAGGTTGCAACCCTCTGGCATAACTTTTATTCCCGTTGAAGCGCCTTCTTATTAGAAACAATTTGCCGTTACTTTTATTCAAAAACTCTTAAAACTTTTGAAGACTTAAAAAAAAACTATTTTTGGGAGCTAACTTTAAGGATGATTTTGACCCTTTCAATCGGCGAATAAGCACTTAAAAAAAACACGTGTCTAATATTTTTTTGAGTACGACATATTACAAAATGAAAGAAATCGGTAAGGTACACCTGGGGTAGTTTCCTTGTGAGTTCCATCAGATAAAGAGAGATAAGAAAAGACCAGCCAATAGTTTACACTTCCCAGATACTGCGTGGCGCCAAAGATAATTATGGATTGTATGAGAAGGAGGTTGTAGCTATAGTGCACAGCGTAACAGCATTCCGATACTACGTATATAAGCGGGAATTTACAATAATAACAGATCACCAACCATTAGTGTGGCCCAAAACTGCTAACCTCAATGCTAGTCCAAAAATGGAGATTGAAATTATCTGAATATAAATACAAGATATTTCATAAATTCGGAAAGTGAAATGTAAATACTGACGCTTTATCATACAACTCAGTTGAAGAGGGCGCCATTAACTTGGTAACACGCGCCCAACAAAGGAATAATGACCTCGCTGCCAACGAAGATGAAAAAGAACCATTGGTAGCTAATCCTACAACGCGGACACCTTATGAAAATCCCAGAGAACGGCTCAAAAAGGTTCAAGAAATCATCCCGATTGTAGGAAAAAGCAGACTGCGACCCAAGAAAAAGGTCGACTATAAAGAAAGCGAGGACTACGACTCCGACAAACCTGCAAAACCTATACCCTTCGCCACACCCGCAAAGTTAGTATCGAAGTCAGACGAAGAATTCGAATTTCTCGACGAATTCAAAGACATTGAAGTTATGCGCCGCATCCTCATACTAGAAATGACATAATAGCCTGCGAAACTTAAAAGAGCCATTAGCGAAATTCGACCAAAAAACGTTTAGCGTCGCTAAAAATAAAAATATATTGGGAGTACAAATTAGTTCAGTCCGTTTTCAAAAGATGGCTCTGGCTATTATGAATATTTAATAATAATAGCTGAAGTCGGTAGTTACAGAGAGATTAGACATCTGTCAATAATTTTCAGTTTATATCGCTTTAAGTTTCATAAAAAAATCTTGTTTTCGACTGTGTTAAATATGTCCAATTTTGTGTTAACCAAGCAGCATTTGTGGGAGGTTTTAGTTTTCTGTTTTAATTAGAAGAGAAGTGCAGCTGAAGCGCATCGAATGCTTGTGGAAGTTTATGGTGACAATGCTCTAACTGATAAATCTGGTTGGGAATGGTTTCCGCGTTTCAAGAATGGAAATTTCAGCGTTAAGGACAAGCTTCGCTCTGGACAGCCAAAAAAATCCAAAGACAAAAAGGTGCAGGCATTACTCGATGAAGATCCGAGTCAAACGCAAGAGTAGCTTGCAGAATCATTAGAAGTGACCCAACAAGCAGTTTCTGTACGATTAAAATCCATGGAAATAATTCAAAGGCAAGGTTATTGGGTGCCTCATAAGCTAAAACCGAGAGACATTGACAGGCGATTTTTCTGTTGCGAGTAGCTGATTTAAAGGCAACAAAGAAAGGGCTTTTTACATAAAATTATTACTGGGGATGAAAAATCGATATTCTATGATAACCCCTAAAAGAAAAAGTACTATGCTATGCCTGGTCAATCGTTGCCATCGACCTCAACATGAACACCAAAGCCGAATATTCATGGTTCGAAGATCATGTTGTGTATCTGGTGGGACCAAAAGGGTGTTGTGTACCATGAGCTGCTACAACCTGGCGATACCATAACGGCCGATAGGTATAGGCTGCAATTGATTCATTTGAGCCGTGCATTACGAGAATAACGGCCGGAATACAAGGAAAGACACGACGAAGTTATTTTTCTGCATGAGAACGCTCAGCCTCGTGTCGCAAAAGTCGTGAAAAAATATTCAGAAACGCTCAAGTGGGATATTTTGCCGCACCCGCTGTATTCTCCGGACATTGCTCCTTTTGATTACTGGTTGTTCCGAGGGATGCAGCACGATCTGACAGGTCATCGGTTCACTTCTTTTGCAGAAATCGAAAATTGGCTTCTAGCTTGGATCACCTCAAAAGACGAAACATTTTTTCGAGATGGAATTCGAAAATTGCCTGGAGGTGGAAAAAAGTAGTAACTAGCGATGGACGATACTTTGATTAATCTTTTAATTCTTTTTATTTCGAAATAAATGCATTTTTGGCCGCAAAAAATGGACCGAATTAATTTGTACTCCCAATAGAAAATTTGGAATAAACAGAAATCATGAGCTCCTTTTAAGGTACATTCACTGATACTTCCACTATAATCTTCATCTGTAATGAAAAACTAAAATACGTTTCTATCGATAAGAGGGATAAAGTTTTCTAAAAAACTCTACAAGTCACCGATCGGAGGACACAGAGGAGTATCTAAGACCTTAAACCAAATTCAGCAAAAATATCATTGGGAAAATCTGAAGGACGACATACAGCGGCGCATTCAACAATGCCTTGACTGCCACTATAAAAATTAGTGCATCTTAAAACGAAGCAATCTATGGCAATCACCGATACACCAGAAATTGTTTTTGACAAGATTGAGATGGATATAGTGGCCCCTTAAGGTCACCCAGAAAATGAATAAATGTTAACAATACAGGACCAATTATCAAAGTTTTGTTTAGCCGTACCCCTACAAAACACTCAGGCTATTACTGTCGCTGACGCACTCATTAAAAAATTCATCTGTTTATTCGAAGCAACTAAAGCGATATTGACGGACCAAGGGAAGAATTTTCTAAGTCACCTCATGAATAGAATCGCTAAAAGATTTTGAATACAGAAACTCAAAACCATCGTTTTCCATTCCCAGTCAAATAAATCACGAAAAAGATCTCATCATGCCCTCGATGAGTTTCTAAAACAATACACTAATAGAGACAATTAATGGGACGAATAGCATGAGACAGCCATGCTAAACTATAATACTAGCGTGCAAAAAAGTACGAAACAGACGCCCTACGAGGTGGTATTTAGAAAATTAGCACGGTAACCATTAAGTGACCTTTTAAAAGTAAGTGACATGTCTCCTACGTATATAGATTATATGACAAAATTAGTGACCCGGTTTAACGACATTCAAACTCTTACTTATGAAAACCTAGTTGAATTAAAACTACGGAATAAGAAGCTATACGACAAAAAGATAAATCCTCAGAATTTTTAGGTAGAAGATTTTGTGTTCCTATTGCTAGGTCCTAAACCAAGCAAGTTTGGCAACCACTACTCCGATCCGTATAAAATACTAGAGGTCCTTAAATCCTATAATGTCAGGATACAATACAAAAAGACAAGATCGTGCATGCGAGTAGGCTCCGTAAATCTCATTTAAACTGAGAATTTAAACATAGGCAAAGAAAAAGAGACACAAAAAGCGATAGCGAATAATAAACCGCGTAAAGACACGTAAAAATGAGTAAATAGAAAATGACAATATATATATATATATATATATATAACAAAAAAAAATAAAAATATAATAATAATTAAAGAATAAAAAATTTAAATGCAACCTTTTTAATAAAAAGAAAATTATGGTAAGTATTGGTTGTCGTTTAAACATATTTTTCTGTGCTCTCTTCAAGTATTATCAATTTATTAAATATTAGTATGGCACCTGTGAGTAACTTATCAAAAAAAATATCTTAAATCAGCATTTTTGACTCTCCAAGTTGTGAAATCAAATAATATTGCTAAGTATTTTCTTTTTTATCAACACATTTTTTTTTAACGATAGCTGATCATCAATGTTGTTATCTATAATATGCTAATGAATATCTACATGTAAATACAACAATCTTTTGAAAACAAAAAAGTTATTGTTTTCGTTGTTATTAAAAAATATGAAAAAATATAATAAATCATTAATTTTCATACTCATACTTTCAAATTTTCTTTAGCTTTAAAATATTTTAGACTAAAGAAAGCAATAAAATATAATAAGATTTGTTAGGTATATGAATACATTTATTGTATACAGTGTATGTTATGCTGCATGATATATATAACATAGTATACACAGAGCTCGTTTAGTTAGTTTATTGCAACACGTCGTAGAGAGTAGAACGCTGCACAGCTACAATTATGTAATACTTTCGGGCAATAAATACTTAATTATAATTAATACTAAATAATATAGTTTATTTATTTGAACCACCTCTAATCTTAACATGGTAGCAGAGCATGGTTAAAATTGAAAAGTATTACCGTTATTTCTAATAAATAATAGCATCGTAATAGAGTGCCGCGTCTTTAAATGGTTAGAAAATTCGAGAACGTGCCGCGATACAAAATGGTAGATGATAAGTGTGATATATAATTGCCAGTGTTCGATGTTGAAAATTACAAAATTTGGAAGAAACACTTAACTGTGTATTTAAAGTTTAAAAAATGTGATAAAGTTATAAAGCGAAAAAAATTAGAATGTGAAAAAGAAAAAGACTAGAATGTAAAAGATTTACAAGCAGTGAATTATACCAGGCTGTTCAATAAGTTTTGCGGTTCGATAAGAAAAACACAATATTTAGGCTAGTAGGCAACACCCTCTCTTATTGAACCGCAAAACTTATTAAGGGGAGGTTCTCATCTAGCGACCCAAAAATTACGTGATTTTTCGCGATTTTTTTTTCTCATGGAAGGAAATAAATAAAGTAGTCAAGTTTTTTGGTACTTATTAAATATGTTATTAACTACTTTTATAAATTTTTTTAAACAAAAATACTGAATAGTTTATTAGTTATATGCATTGAAAAATAGTCATCGAAAAAAAAGACACCTTCACGGGCGGCAAGGTAACTCATCCAATTTTTGTCTGAAATCAAAAAATCAAAGTTTGTTATAAACTAGAAGACATTTGCTGGATCTTGAACTAAAATCACGAAGAAAAGTTAAAAATTAACAAAATAGCGGACTTGCCAAAAAAAAATATTTTTTTGCACTTTTTTTTGCTCTAAAAAGTGGAATAACAATAAAAATAATCATTGTAAAATTATGATTTTAGTTCAAGATCCAGCAAATTTAATTACCCCTAAAATAAAAAATCATCTCGATACCTATAATAGTTTTTGAGATATCTTGCCGCCCGTCTCGAAAAACATGGTTTCGAGAAAAACGCGTTTAAAGTTTTAGTACGCGATTTTTTTGACTTAATGACAAAATAACGTACCTCTCGGTAATCAGCGATACCAGCCCCATACATTAAGCCTTCCTCGGTCTCATATAACTCTGATTCACTTGCTCGTTCAGCTTTTTTTGATTGTGCAGCTGATCTTGCGGCATCGG
>OX465095.1:52665896-52800132 GCA_949987625.1 Chalcis sispes
AAAAACGATAATCTGAAGGTAAAATAAGCTGTTCTTTTAAATGCCAGTGTCATTTTTTCAGAAATGTTTCGTTTTTTTTTTTTTTTTTTCATGGTATAAAATTAACAACCTTTACTTGTATATGCAAAGTGGTAAAATTTCCAACCCCCAGCTAGAAGTGGAAATAGGTTATTTTTCTGATAAACGTAAAAAAAAATTTTTTCTATTTTTTTTTATTGATATTGTGACTAGAGAAGGTGATACCTTAGATCCTATAATCTGAAAAAAAAATGTAGCTTCCACTCAAAAATTGAAAAACAACCCGTATATAGTGGTAAAAAAAAACGAAATTCCGCGGAAAATTTCTTCACACTTGTATAGGACTTTTCAGTCAGAAATTTAATTTTCAAACAGTTATACGATAAAAGTAATTTTAGCGCTTTCTTAGCCCCTGCAAAAGGGGTCAAATGGAGCGGGTGGTTTTTCGAAAAAATTTAGTTTATTTCACAAATACACATAAATGATGATTCCACAATTGTTGCGTAGTCTGACTTCTTTTGACAAAAACTTACTGCTTTAGAATTTTATTGAAGAATGATTGAATTATTACTTCTCGGTGAGGGGTAAAAACACAGTAATTTCTAATATACGATAAAAAATTATGGGAAAAATTTTTTTAAATTTAGTATTGATTATACTTTGTTAAAACAAAGAAACTGAAATGTTTTAATTTTTTTTTTTCAATATTTTTACTATTTTTAGCTTTGATTTTTTTAAATCTTTTTAAATGTAAAATTTAAAATTTTTTATTTTCTTATTTTTTTATTTATTGCTTTTTCATTTATAATCGTAAAATTTTTATATTATTGATACTTGAAAGTAAAATTTTATAATATTTTTGTGATTAACTACCTACAATAAAAGCTTGTGTTCCTGTTATTTTTCTTTTTGACCCTTATCTAAATAATAATCAGCGAGCACTTTCACGATATCATATGTACCTACCTTATCTTTTTTATCCCTAATGCATACTACTGTGATCAAAAAGTAAGGTGAATTTGTTTATAAAATGTAAATTCTTTATTTATTATTACAAATCAATTTCATCCCATTCAAAGTAATCTCCGTCCGATAAAACGCACTTTTGCCAACGCTTTTTCCAGTCCTCGAAACAGTCGGAATAGTCTTTCCGGTATAGCCTTCAAGACCTTCTTCGATTCGGTTTTTATCTCCTCAATCGTGTCAAAACGGCGTCCACGCATTGGATTTTTGAGTTTGCTGAATAGCCAGAAGTCGAACGGAGCCAAATCAGGCGAATACGGTGGTTGCGGAAAGATATGAGTCGAGTTTTTGGCAAAAAAGTCGCGAAGAACCAATGCAGTATGACATGGTGCATTATCGTGATGAAGGAACCAAGAGTTGTTCGCCCATAATTCCGGCCGTTTCAGACGAATAGCTTCACGCAAACGACGCATAACGCTCAAATAATATTTTTTGTTGACAGTTTGGCCTAGCGGAAGGAATTCATAGTGCACCACACCACGATAATCAAAGCAAACTGTGATGACCTTGACTTTTGATCGATTTTTCTGTGGTCTTTTCGGTCTTGCTTCACCTTCTGCACAATAATTGCTGGATTGGTCCGTGGTTTCTGGGTCGTATGTGTAAATCCAAATCTCGTCTCTGGTAATGATGCATTTCAAGTGGTCCTGATAATCAGACAGCAAAGTTTCACACACATCGAAGCGACGCTTCTTTTCCAAAAAATTAAGCGATTTTGGCACCAATTGAGACTTGACGCGTTTAAGACACAAAACATCCTTCAAAATGGTTTGGGCTGAGCCAAATGATATTTCAATACTGTCAGCGAGGTCTCTAATTCTCAATCGACGATTTTCAAGCACCAAATCTTTGGTTTTTTGGACGTGGCCCTCGTCGGTAGACTTTGATGGTTGTCCAGAGCGCGGTTCGTCTCCAACGCGTTCTCGGCACGCTTTGAACTCGTTGTACCACTTATAAACGTAAATAGTATTATGTTTCGATATAAGTAGTACAGCATTTAAGTAAACATAAATAAGTCCTTACTTCGTACTTCTTTTTTCCGTAATTTTTTTTAGTAGTGTGAGAATGAACCTGTTCTGACTCCTCACCGAGAAATAATAATTCAATCATTCTTCAATAAAATTATAAAGCAGTAAGTTTTTGTCAAAAGAAACAAGACTACGCAATAATTCTAAGATCATAGTTTAATTGTAAGATAAACTAAATTTTTTCGAAAAATCACCCTCTTCATGTCACCCCTTTTGTAGGGATAGAAAAAGCGCTAAAATTACTTATATCATATAACTGTTTGAAAATTATATTTCTTACTGAATAGTCCTTTACAAGTGTGAACAAATTTTCCGCAGAATTTCGTTTTTTCACCACCATATAAGGGTTGTTTTTCAATTTTTGAGTAGTAGCTACATTTTTTTTCAGATTATAAGATCTAAGGTATCACCTTTTCTAATCACATTATCAATATAAAAATAAAATAAACTTTATTATGTTTATCAGAAAAATACTCTATTCCCACTCCCTGCTAGGGGTTGAAAATTTCACCACTTAGCCCTAAAAATGAGGGTTGAGTCTAACTATCTCGAAGCTGTGGAAAAGATTTTTCCTATCGTTTGTCTCATATTTTTTTTTTTTTTTTATTTTTTCTTTAGTTCATACCCTATTTTTACTCTTTAGGAAGGACGATAGTTAACTGACACTAGGATTCAAAAGAACAGCTTATTTTACCTCTAGATTATCGTTTTCATCGCTCTACGTAGCTAAAAGCATGTTATTTTCTTCGAGTTTCAATCCATCAGCCATTGTTATTTTGATTTAAAAAAAAAAACAGTTCTTGCTACGTCTACGTCGTTGTTTCTGGGTAACGCTAAAAGCCAGGTTTGCAGAGCACGAATATCACTTTAGACGCAAGATTCTACGTTGTTTTTTTGATTTGAATATTAAAAATAGTTGAAAATCAACCCCATAGCCAAGGTTAATGTTGTATTTAATAAGACTTATCTATTAAAGACCTTCAAGTCGTAGATTCTACCAAAAAAAGTAAAATAAACAGATAATAAGCAAATTTTTATTATATATATTGTATAACACATCGTTCAATAAGTCCCGAGACTAACAACGAAAACAACATTTTTTTTCAAAAATCATTTTTATTTATCGATATGATCTCCTTTTAGAGTGATACAATCTTTTCAATGCCTTTCCAACATTTCTATACCATGTTTATAAAAGGATTTATCCTTTGCTTTAAAATAGGCTTCAGTTTCGGCAATGACCTCCTTATTCGAGCCAAATTTTTTTCCCCGGGGCATTTTTTTTAAAACAGCAAAGAGCCAGTAGTCGCTCGGGGCTAAATCTGGCGAATACGGGGGATGTGGAAGCAAATCAAAGCTTAATTCGTTCAATTTTGCCATTGTTTTCATGGACTTGTGGCATGGTGCATTGTCTTGGTGAAGAAGGATTTTTTTCTTTTTCATGTGCGGTCGTTTTGCTGCGATCTCCTCCTTCAAACATACCAACAAGTCAATATAATAATCATTGTTGATCGATTAACCTTTTTCCAGGTAGTCAATGAAAATCACGCCATGTGTATCCCATAAAACAGACGCCATGACTTTGCCAGCAGACTGCTGCGTTTTTGGACGCTTTGGGCGGCTTTCGCCAGCCATGCGCCACTCAGATGATTGCCGATTTGACTCCGGAGTGAAATGTGTGTTTCATCCATGTTTCATCCATGGTCACGTATCGACGCAGGAAATTCTTTTTATTGCGAGTAAATAGCGATAAACAGCTCTCTAAATCGTCGACTCGTCGCTGTTTTTGTTCCACTGAAAGCAATCGTGGCACCCACTTAGAAAAAATCTTTTTTATGCTCAATTTTTAATGAAGGATTGTAAATACGCTTTCAGATGATATCTGTGTCATTTTTGCAATCTCACGGACCTTCACTTTGCGATTTTTCATTACAATTTTCAACACTCTACTCACATTTACCTGTGTAACGGCTTCCAATGGCCTACCTAAACGTTCCGCGTCGTTTGTGTCCGTACGACAACGTTTATACTCAGTATACTAACGACAAATCGTTGGTTTGGATGGAGAGGAGTCCGCGTAATATTTTTCAAGCCATTACTGGGCTTCTACGGTGTTTTTACCTATTAAAAAACAATGTTTCATCAACACGCGAAACTCGCTTTTTTCCATTTTTCAGACAAATTGCAAAGTGACTTTACTCTAACCTCGATAACTCGCTGTCTGTGATCGGATCGACGTGAAATTTTCACACGTTTCATGTAAAGGTTCGCACTCTATGGAAACGTGGCCAGTTTGGTACTACTAGCACCATCTCTGGGTTAGTCTCAAGACTTATTGAACGATGTGTTATATGTATGTATTTAATTCATTCAATTTATAGATAGCATTTATTATTACAATAATCAATATGCAATGGAATTATCAATAAAAGTGTTGGGAAGCTAGAAATTAAATAAATGAAAGATAAATATAATCTGAGCAGAATTATGTATTCGCGAAAAGCGTTATGATACACAAGCGTGTATGCATTGATAAATATAATTGTGAGTATCTTCCGGAATTGACGAGTCCAAGTTGTCGAACTTCGTTGATTAAACTTAGCGACATCACTGTTTTATTATGTTTGTTCTTTTTTACAATGTGTGATAGAAATTGAATTAATGTCGCACACAATTGTTAAAATTAAATAAGAGTATCGACTTAAAAGTAAAATTCAAAATGGATGTAACGTCAGTGCATGACCTCCGTTTTTTTTTTGTGTTTTGTCAGCCAAAAAGTTCTTTACTTTTCTAACACAATAATTCCCTCCACAACCTACTCAACGCACTCTCAACTGACGTAGACCATTGGGAAACTCAACCTAAGCTTCAACCGAGAGTTGAATAGCCGCTCTCGTTAAACTCAGTTTTACTGCGATGCAATTTTTACAGACAATTGCACACATGTCATAATAAAATAAAATTCTTCCTTCTAAGTGAGAAAATAACTAAATCGCTAAGTCAGTCAATACAAATTTTATTGACATTCGACATACACATTCATGCAAGCTAGTCTTTCTTATAGCGTAATTTAGAACATCGTGCAATCATCTGGAATGTCATGAATTCTTGTAATACACTCCAAATAATTTTTTATAAATAATTAAATAAAAATAAGTAATTAATTAAATGAATTAAAAGGAATAACTAATTTAAATTAACTGCAATAGGCCAACTGTTATTAAGTCCTCTAGATAATTTTTAATTTTAGCGACAATTCAACGATCCTAATTATTACTATTTCACTAGAATAGAATAATATTCCGCGACCAGCTACATTATTTTATTTAATGAACGAAACTGTACAAAAAGAAATTGCATTAATAATCACATTTTGTAATCAAAATGATTATTAATAGTAAAAATTTTAATATAAATTTGAAATCATATTAACGAATCTTTACTTAATACTTATTGATAATAAGGATAGTCAAACAAGTACTCCTCCAACAGTCTTCAACGAATAATTAAAAATTAAATTAAAAATGATTATCTAAGCTATTATCTTACTAATCTGAGGATATCATTTGTATCCATAATAGCAATCTTTTTTTATTATTTAAATAATCATTTTTATTTAAAAATCACTAAATAAATTAATTACTTAAAATGCGACAAAATAAAAAAAAAAACTTTATTCTTTTTATAAAATGCGTGAAATTTGAAATAGAACACGATTGTACAACTTCAATTAACATAATTCTATTGTAAATAGTAAATAATAAACCTATGTAAAAATTTCGCAAAAATAGATCATCTTTCTCTCTAACCAAGAAGCCCGCCAGGAAGAGGGAGCCTAAAAAACTCGGCCTCTCGCCAAATTTCTCAGTCAAAGAAGGAATTTGCTGAATAGCTTGTTCAACGCCTTTAAATACGGCATAAAATGATCACCAAGCAGCAGACCTCAGGCAGCACTCAAGGACTCACATTCTACGCAAAATACTACGGGGGAAACATTACTACGAAAATATTACTACGAAGAACATTACTAAGGAACAAGTTACACTACTACAAGCAAGCAAGGAATTATCACTACAAGCAGATCTTAAGCAACTACAAGGAAACTACTAGGAAGCCACTACGAACCAGCTACGCCAAACAGACTATTTAATTTTATAAATAAGAAGAAGAAGACGACGAGAAGTCAACCACAGCAACAGAGAGAGAGAAAGAGAGATAGAGAGGATTTGTCGCGTGCCACTAAATTCTTATATAAAAAGTGAGTTAAGATTTAAATGTTTTAAAATCTTTTCTTTATCTTAAAATCCTCCAACAGAACTATTGGCCGAAACGCGGCAGTCTATTCGGCTATCCACCATCATCTTAGTAGGACCTGATTTAGAGCAGGGCTCAAGGCTGATTCCAATTTTAGGAACCGAGCCTCCTGCATCTGTTCAATCCTGGAAACACCCACCTCTCCAAAACAAACGTTCACAAACTATATCCTCCGCTGCCTTGAGCCCATAAGCTTCATTGTTTAGACTCAAAAATTGCAAAATGGCAGTGTAGGTTTACCATAGCTAAAAGAGTGACACTCGACGTTACATAATAAAAATTTTAGAGGCCCCGTAGGGATTTTGAAGAAAAAAAAAAAAAATTGATTTTTTTTCCTCCTTAAAATCTTCAGAGGAAACTGCAAGTTTGTAAGAGTTCGTCGTTTTTATTTTCACTTTTTTCTCCATCTTCGTAATAAAAATTCAATCTAAATAAAATAGTGAATAAATCAATATAAAATCAAGTACAAGGAAAAACTCAAATTAAGAAGGATAAATAAATTAATAATAAATTAAAAAGGTGCAATAATTAAAATAATAATGCAAAATAAAATATAAGTAATAAATCGTGAAAATCAAATAAATAGAAAAAGATAAACAGCAAGTAAGTAAAAGGAATTGAATAAGATAAACAAACAACAAGACAAAACAGCATAAACACAATTTTTAAAGGTTTCTTTGTTTTACGAAAAATAAGATATAAAAAAATTATACAACAAAATATATAATAATACATCAATACAATGAAGTGGAATAAATAAAAATAAAACAATAATGAGACAAAAAAAAAATTTACATAAAGTGAAATAAATTGATAAACTAATAAATAAATAACAAGTAAAAAAGAAAAAATAAATTTTACGAAGTCAATATAAAGAAGAAAACATTTTTTATCAAGATAAACTGGAAAAAAATCGACAGTAAAAGGCTAAAACTAGTGAATTGTGAAAAATGCACAAGTAAATCAAGTAAAATAAAGCATAAATAATTAAATAAACCAATAAATAAACATTAAACGAATTAAACAATGAGAAATAAACTAATAAATTGAATAAAGTGGATATTACATGAATAAAGAAAAAGTGCTGAACTAAGCCATAAGTAATACGAGTGAATAAAAAAAAAAAAAAAAGAATTTAATACAGAAAGGAAATGCTAGCACAAGTATTAATTAAATACTTTTTATATAAATCTCAACATAAGCATAATAGAGGTAATATTACATATACGAGTGTCAGATTTCAAATACACATGTTGAGCACCGTTCACACACTGCCATGGTTTTAAAATACAAGTATCAAAATTCAATTAAAATACTAACATTATACTAAAATTGAGGAATAATAATAATAAAAAAAAATTTTTTTTAAATAAATATTCAATGGACATTTTTTTTTCCATCTAATAATTTTTATTGCTTACGAGTTCAAAAAAATATATTAAAATTTATATTATTAAAATTAAAATACGGACATATTGAATTTATCCCAATAAAATTTTTTTTTCGACGGCGTATCCTAATAAATAATTGTAAACAAACTAATAAAAATTTATACAAATGATACCGCTCATTCAAGGAGAGCAAAGTTGATTAATTCGCGAGCAAAAAATAAGTAAATAAGAATAAATTAAGTAAACTAACAAAAAATTTTAAGAAATTAAGACGATAGGTAAAATTAGCAACAATAGAAATAATTAAAGAAAAAAAAACCAAACAAATAAATAAAACTAAAATAAGTAAATAATAAATAAATAAATAAATAACGAGAGTAAAGTAAGATAAAAGTAACAATCCCCTGCTTAAAAACAAGTATTTCCACATGTTGTCACATAACTTAAGACTTCAACATATTAGCCTCAAGCAACAGGGAACAAGCCTGTATATTAATTTTTGCATTTTTCATTCGAGCGACAAATGACCGATCGGAGACAAACCAGGAAACAAGTCGCTAAGGCATTAAGAGCAGAAAAAGATAAAGACGAAATTGCCGATCCTTTTACCCGTAGACCGCGCGTATCTCGCTATCCCCAATACTAAAGTCTTGACTCCCCCGTCAACACTCCCCTGAGAGTAAGTAAAGACGTTACAAAAAAAAGACGTCACTCCCCCTCCACTCACATACCAACCTCTGATCGGTCTAAACATCTTAGATCCAGACTCCCCGACAATGGCTTAACCTAATAATAACGTTTTCGGTAGAGATGCCAGAAATGAAGGCGAACAAAAACCGATCTTTCCGATATCGCTAAAAGACGCCCTCGGTGTAGTCCCTGAATTTAACGGAAAATATACTCCATTAAGCGAATTTTTGGAAGGCTGCAACGAAGCCAGAGAAATACTCGGGCCCTACGATGAATCAAACTTAGTAAGACTTATCAGAAGTAGAATAAAAGGAGATGCCCGCGCCGCGATCCTCGGGTTATCATTTCCGACGGTTGAATCATTGAACGACTTTTTCAAGGATATATACGCCAGTACTAAAACTGAGCAACAGCTGCTGGGAGAACTTGGAAAAGAGTAGCAGTGAGACAATAAAAACGTCATCGCTTTCGCAAATCGTATGAGAGATTTGGAAGCACAGATTAACGAAGCTCATAAAATAGATACCGGCGCCCTCGATCCCGAATTCAGAGCACAAACAAAAGCACACATAGTAGAGTGCTTTAAACAAGGTCTGAAACCAGAAATAGAGAATAGAATGAAAGAAACAAACAATATTTCAGACATCGTAAAGAACGCAATACTGGCCGAAAGGCAAGTTGCCTCCAAAACAACCCTTCGCGATAAACAGCGAGCCCATAAAAAAGGATTCTTCTACGCAAGCGAAGAGGTTGCGAAACCAGAGCTGAAAAGAATGGAAGACACAAGATACGAGGCACGAATAAACAGGTCAGCAGTATGCCGTATTTGTAAAAAAACCTAGACACTCAGAAGAAACCTATTTACTCAAAGCGAAAACCTGCCGAATTTGCGGAAAGCCAGGGCATACTGCCAATTTCTGCAACAATGGTATCGAATGCTAAATATGTGGGCAAGAGGACATACTGCAGTGCAGTGTTATAAGAACAGACGCACAGTCGACGTCTGTCAACTATGCAACAAGCCAGGACACTCAGCATTGAATTGCTTTAAACGCAGCAACAATACGCCTAGAGCAGAGTTGCGGTGCTACAAATGCAATATGCCCGGCCATACTGCAGCAGTCTGCCTACAACAAGGACGTACCAATGTGACCAATGTACCAATTTGTAGCTATTGTCATATAAAAGGGCACGCAGTCACTTAGTGCAGAAAAAAGAGATATAACCAGGCAAAAAACGAGAGGAGTCTCCCACAACAGAGCGCCATCAGGGAGACCCCACGAACTCAAGTGCGCTCAGCTCTCACAATAGAACTGGAAGATTTCAGTGGAGAGTTAATGCCATAAAAACTTGAAAAACTGTACCGTTCGTAAGCCTTAGTCTCCTCCAAAATAGGTTCCCCAGCACCCTCATGATCGATACAGAATCAGAGGTTAATATATTAAAAGCACGCGTCTTGCCGGATCACGAATATTTTAAGATCTTAGACGATCTTAAAATATATCTTATACTTCAAGGCTTAGGAGGCAAAACAGAGCAAGGCTTGGAGAAAGCAAAGGTAAAAATCGGAGAAACAATAATCGAATTTATCATAATACATAATAATTTTCCGATCCCTTTTGACGGAGTATTAGGAGGGAATTTTTCCGAAACCACTAAAGCAAAATTGGACTTCGGAGACGATACAATACTAGTAAACAATAAACGCATTAAAATACTCTGGGACGATGAATATTACCCGGACATGATTAGAAATTTGCACAATATCACGAGCGGAACAAAAATCGGACTGCCCTTAGTTAAAATACTAAATCCACCGACCTTTACGGAAGGGCAACTGTTAATCGACTCGAGATTTAAGATAAACCTTATAAAATCAAGCCTATTGTCACCCGAAGAAGAAATTGATACGACAGAAAGGTACAATTTGAGAGGAATTAAAAAAATAATTATACCTACCTGGGGAACGATAGAGATCTCATTGCTAAGAAGTATGATAAAATTCAACGTCATAAAAGACGACGTGTATATCCCAGGGGAAGAAATATTAGGCTGTGATTTTCTGCGTGAAAACAAAGTACACCTTAACTATCCCAACTGCATGATGACATGTAACAGGAAGACGCAATCCTTCGAGATCGGAAATGCACTCGACAACACAGACAACAAAGAGGGGAATATTTTAGAAATCGTAAAAGACGAAGATCACGATAGTAATGCAGCTACAAGGAACAGTTATCTGACTTCAGAAAACGAACTTGCTATTTATTTAGACTATCAACTCAAGTTGACCGCTGACTTTGGAGACCTTAGGTCTTGCGAAGATCCCGAACTCAAAGAAACCATCGAAAACCACCTACGTATGGACCACCTAGATGAACAAGAGAAAGCATATGTCACCGAATTAGTAAAGAACAATAGGGACACGTTCTACCTACCTGGAGACGATCTCCCGGGTACAGACCTTATTACGCACGAAATCCCTACGACTGACGCAACCCAGTTCACGCCAAGCAGTATCGCTTTCCGCATTCGTTGAAAGACGAAATAAACCGACAGGTGAATGACCTTATAAAGGCAGGGATCATAAAGACCTCCAACTCACCCCACAACGTCCCGGTTTGGGCCGTACCCAAGAAACCAGACTCACAAGGCCGCCCTAGATGGCGCATGGTATTAGATTTTTGGGCCTTAAACGAAAAAATAATTGGCGATTTGTATCCACTTCCTAATATCGAAGAGATATTCGATCAAGTAGGACCAACCAAATACTATACAGTGATCGACTTAGCGTCGGGATTCTACTAGATAAAGATGGACTCAAAAGACGCACACAAGACGGCTTTTAGCACACCATTCGGCCATTATGGATTTGTACGAATGCCGTTAATATTAAAAAACGCGCCTGCTACCTTCCAACGACTAATGGATAAGCTCTTAAAGGGACTACGAGGCGTAAGTCTTTTTGTTTATTTTGATGACATTGTTATTTATGCAAACAGCATAGAAAAACACCAAACGAAAATTACCGATTTAATGCAACGTTTGAAACAAGCAGGTTTGAAACTGCAAACCGATAAATGCGAGTTTTTAAGAGGCGAAGTCACATATCTTGGCCATATGCTTAGCGGGAAAGGATTGCGCCCCGACCCGAAGAAATTGGAGGCCGTAAAGAACTTTCCTCGGCCTCAAAATATGAAAAATGTCCGTCAGTTCCTCGGACTAGCAGGTTATTATCGTCGTCTTATCAAGGGATTTGCATACATCTCAAAATCCCTGACGAAATTACTTAAGAAAGAGACACCATCTGAATAAAACGAAAGAACAGAAGAGTCTTTTAACTCGCTAAAAGATATGTTTTGTACTGCCCCCGTGTTACAATTCCCAGATCTTTCACAGTCTTTCATAATTACAACGGATGCCTCAGGCTACGCAGTAGGAGGAGTCCTACCTCAAGAAAAAATTGGGAAGGATTAACCAATAGTTTATACATTGCGCATTTTACGCGGCGCAGAGAATAATTACGAAGTATATGAGAAGGAAGCTTTGGCCGTGGTACACAGTGTGACAACGTTTAGATCCTACGTTTACGGACGAAAGTTCACGATAATAACCGACCACCAACCTTTGGTATGGTTCAAAACGGCAGACTTGAATACTAGGGTCCAAAAATGGCGTTTTAAGTTATCTGAATATGATTATGAGATAATCTACAAACCAGGAAAGTTAAATGCTAACGCAGATGCATTATCGCGTAACCCAGTTAAAGAAGGTGCCGTCAACGTAGTAACACGTGCACATTTAAAAATGAAAGAACCTGTCCCTGATAAAACCCAGAAAATGCCTTTGTTACCCAAACTTGTGGAACAAATATAAAAATACCCTAGGAGGGGACCTAAGGAAAACCAAAACGTTTGCCAAAATACGGAAGGAGTCGTTCCGCGACTCAAGAAAGACATCAACTACGAAGAGAGCGAAGACGATGATTCCAATGAAGTCACGGACCCCAAACCCTTCGCGCTTCCATCCAGACCCCAACTTGACAACGAAGAAGATTCGGATCCCGTAGGATCCGAGATTAGCGACGAGAAAACATTAAATTAACGACCCGTCATAGAAATAAGGGAACCTTTACGCACTTGAAACGATAACATAGTTTATTTCATCGCCTTGAACGAAGATAATTGCGACGAAGGCGCAAAAATATTGACTGAACACAACAAAATAAACACTACTAAAAGTTTGTTAATATGTGAGATACACCGAGTGAAACGCAAAGGTCGAAAGTCCTTATTCGCAATGTGTATAAAGGGAGAACAACCCGAATCCCTTACTAAAACAAAAAGTAACTTGACTAAAGAATTGACCACTCTAAAAAATTTATTAATGAACTGAAAACAGAGAACTATCAGTATTGGTAAGAGCAAATTTATAGAAAATCTTGAATGGTTCGAAGTTTAAAGCTTAATAAAATCCACCTTTAAAGACACACCAATCGAAACCATAGTTTGCAACGCAAGACTGAGATACGTCCCCGACGAAAAACGAGACGAAATATTTTCAGAGTTGCACAAGTCACCAATTGGAGGTCATCGAGGAGTCTTAAAAACCTTTAACTGGATACATATTGGTCAAGCATATTATTAGAAAATTTGAAAAATGACGTACAACGTCGCGTCCGACAATGCCTCGACTGCCAACTGAAAAAGTTGGCACTTTTAAAAACAAAACAGCCAATGGTGATAACCGATACACCCGGCAGTGTTCTTGACAAAATCGCTATGGACATAGTAGGACCACTTAAACCTACGAGCAAAGGACATGAATATATTCTGACCATTCAAGATCAGTTATCAAAATTTTGTTTAGCTGTCCCCTTAGAGTATGTGCTGTCCACCACCATCGCAGACGCTTTAATCAGAAAATTCATATGCCTATTCGAAGCGCCAAAAGCCATCCTAACAGACCAAGGCAAAAATTTCTTGAGCCATCTCATAAACAGAATTGCGAAGAGATTCCGAATTAAGAAAATCGAAACGACTGCTTTCCACCCTCAATCGAATAGATCATTGGAAAGATCTTACCACGCGCTCGGCGAATTTGTAAAACAATATACCGACAAAAACAACGAATGGGACGAATGGATCGAAATAGCAATGCTTAATTATAATTCTAGTGTGCAGAAAAGCACCAAACACACACCATACGAGGTAGTATACAGCAAGCTGCCACAACTACCAACCAACGATCCATTACACGCCAGTAACATGCTCCCAACATACAAAGATTACATCACGGAGTTAGTCACGCGCCTAAATGACATTAAAAAACTAGTATATGAAAACCTAATCAGGACAAAATAACGCAACGAAAGCCTTATAATAAAAAAAGTAATCCTAAGAGCTTTAAAGTAGGAGACTACACTGTCTGTCGAAAAATACCGGGAATTTTAAATTAAAACAACATTCTTACGTTTAATAATCAAAATTTATTGGGTCGCCTTTAAAATAGGCTCCATTTGCTCTGATACATCTATGCTAACGGCACTTCTAATCAGCAAAACATTATTTATTAACGCTTTCCGGGATGGCCCTTCAGCTCGCGCGCCTAATTTTGTTTTATGGCTTCAATCGACTGAAAACGGGTGCTACGGAGCGGCAATTTTAGTTTTGGGAATAGGAAGTAGTCACGGGAGCCAAATCCGGCGAATACGGTGGTTGTACAAGCGTGTTCATTGAGTTTTTGGCGAGAAAGTCGGTCACAATCGTAACTCGGTGAGACGGCGCGTTATCCTCATGCAAAATTCACGAGTTGTTCGCCCACAAATTTGGCTGCTTCTGACGGATACGCTCACGCAAACGTTTTATAACGCCTAGGTAATACTTTTTGTTAACCTTCTGACTCTCTGAAACGAATTCGTAGTGCACCACGCCACGGATATCGAAGAAAACAATGAGCATCACCTTCACTTTTAAACGGCTTTGGCGTGGTTTTTTCGGTTTTAGCTCGTTTTTTCCCACCCATTCCGATGCTTGCTGGATTATTTGCATATCGTACTCAAACACCCATGTTTTGTCACCAGTTATGATGCATTCCATGAATGCGGAATCGGATTTGGCGCGATCCAGCATGTCCGAAGCAACCTGTTCGCGATAGCGTTTTTGAAGAAAATTAAGCTCTTTTGAAACGAATCTTGCGGCCATATTTCTCATGCCCAAAATATCAAATAAAATCGTACGTGTGGACTCGTAGGATATCTCAAGTTCATGTACTATCTCTCTTAAGCTGGTATGACGGTTTTCAAGCACCATTTCCTTAATTTTATCGACGTTATCTCTGGTCGAAACCGTCGATGGGCGTCCGGAACAAGGCAAGTCTTCGACGACTTCACGACCCTCTTCAAAGGCTTTGTACCACTCATACGCACGGGTTTTCGATAGTGCTTTATCACCAGAAGCCTTTTGCAACATTTTCAATGCATCGGCACACAAAATTTCATTCGCAACACAAAATTTTAGATAAATTATTTGTTCAACGTAATCACCCATTTTGAAAAATTGGCACGCACTATTGACATTGACTGACTTAACCAGCTACTGTAAACACACTCGTTGACAGATTTCGCTTGAACTTGGCATAGTCATTAAGGACAGTTGTACCAACCTAGAAAAAAAAATTTCACCTGCCTAAATTGCCCCGCCAGATTTGAATCGACAATTCCCGGTACTTTTTTGACTGAATGTATATTCTTGTTAACTGGACCCAAACCAGGCAAATTTGGCGATCTTCATTCGGGACCCCATAAAGTATAAGAAATCCTCAAATCCCATAATATAAGGATACGTTAGAAGAAAAGCGACAAAATTGTCCACGCAAACAGGCTCCGCAAATTCCGCATAAATCGGGAATTCAAACACAAATGAAAAAGAAGGTATACCTATAGCAAGAGATAGCTATAAACGAGATAGAGTCACGTCAATCAATCGAATTGACTTTGAAAAAAAAAAAAAACACTTATAAAAATTAATACGTATGAATACAGATAACAAAAATATCGCGAGTAATAATATTGTTAAATAATATTAAAAAAAAATAAATAAATAAATAAATAAAAAAAAAATAAAAAAAAAAAAACTAACCTCATATTAGGTTTAGTAAAAAGAAATCTGATATTTTTGCATTAAATCGAAGGTTTTATTTAGCATAGATAGAATGATACGATTTAGGTCAAATATGCACCGTTTTGTTTGATAACTTGTTGCTATTTTGGAGGTAATTTCATAATACCTCCCTCGTAGAAACCCTTGTCTCTATTGTCAAAAAACTGGACAGTCGATTTTTACAATCTTCTCTTGAGGCGAACTTTTCACTTGCAAAATCATTCGTCATAGACAGAAACAGGTGGTAATCACTTGGTGACAGGTCCGGACTATGCGGTGGATGCATAAGAACTTCCTAACCAAGCTTCCAGAGCTTCTGGCGAGTCACTATCGATGTATGCGGCCTGGCGTTGTCCTAATGGAACACAATTCCTCTCCTGTTGGCCAAAGCTAGCCGCTTCTGGGCGATTGCTTCTTACAGACGGTCCAATTGTTGACAGTACAGGTCCGAATTAAGAGTTCGGCCGTAGGGGAGCAGCTCATAGTAGATGATTCGCTGCCAGTCCCACCAAACACACAGCAAAACCTTCCTGACTGTCAATCCTGGCTTGGCCACTATTTGCGCCGGCTCACCGCGATTTGACCACGCTCGTTGTCGCTTGACGTTGTCGTAAGTGACCCACTTTTCATCACCAGTAACCATCCGCTTCAGAAATGGATCGATATTGTTGCAATTCAGCAGCGATTCGCAGATAGAAATTCGGTCCATGATGTTTCTATGCGATAACTCGTGTGGCACCCATACATCGAACTTCTTTTTGTTTCCAGCCTTATTTAAGTGGTTCCAAACGGTTTTACGTGCAATGTTTAGCTTCCGGGCAATCGAAACAGTGCTTACGTGACGTTCGGACTCGACGATTACCATTATTTTATCGACATTTTCGACAATTGGCCTTCCAGAGCGTGGTGCATCTTTGACGTCAAAATTACCGGAACGGAATCGACGAAACCAAAATTGCGAGTGATTGACTGTTACAGTATCAGGACCATAAACACTATTTACATTTTCAGCTGCCTGGCTTGCGTTTTTGCCTTTATCGGAGAAAAACTGTAAAATATGGCGTATTTTCTCTTCGTTGGTGTCCATCTTCGACACATGCTAAAAAAATACTAAGTCAAGCAATCACAAAACTGTATCAGAACCTTTTTAGTACGAAATCTTATCTTCCTAACGCCATCTAGTGTAACCCAATCGCACTCTTACAACGGGAGATACAGACTACTAAACCCATCTATTGGCAAAATAATGGATTACTTTTTACTACACCTAATATCATACTAATCAAAAGAAATAGAATTAAATTATCTTAATTTTTTGATGGATTTGGCGAAAATAATTATTCTCTCATATCTTTTTGTTCCAATTTATAGTCTAATTGGTTACGACTGTGGACCACGACACCTAAACGTAACCTCTGTAGCACCCTAAGCTGTTTATTCTAGAATCTACCAAAGAATATTCATTCACGAAGCCAGGAAGGATAGCGATAGAAAACTTGGACATCTTCGCGTATGTAAATTCTAAATTCGTGTACGTCGAAAAACACATCGAAACACAGATCCAATCTCTGTACAATAGCATCTTGCAGCAACAATGCAGGATTCAGAGACAGACATTGCTAAACGCCCTAGCCATAGCCGACAGATCGCCAGACGAATTCGCTTATAACCTAATTAACGAACCTGGTTACATGGCTATTACGGGTGAAAAAGTGGTGCACGTCATCAAATGCAAACCTGCAGAAGTAAAACTCCGACATGGAGAGCACTGCTACGCCGAATAAGAAGTCACCTGGAACAACAGGACTCAGTATCTAACACCTAAGACCCACATCCTAAAAGGTCTTGGTACCAGGGTATTATGCAATGCCATCCTGCCATCATACTACAGAATAAATGAGGTATGGTTAAAAATCATACCGAAACCAGTGGAAGGTAAAACTCTTCAAACCTTTAAACCTTTTAGACAGATGACATGGAAATACACTCACCCGGTTTCTTTCGCCACTAGTGGCATCTATACGGAAAAAGATCTAGAACAACTACAAGAACGAATTATGTTCCCAATCGAGAAATCATCATTACTTATTAAATTTGCCAAAGAAATACATGTCCAACCTATAATGAACAACGAAGGCATCATCTCTAGACTTCTAAACGAAAACACAGTAGGAAAAATACTAGACTCAGTCTGGACTACAGCTTGGAATAGGTTGACCACATTCGGAATCGTCAGCTCAGCTGTAATAGCAATTCTCTTGATAATACAAACAGTAAAAACTATAGCAGGAGCCATAATCAACGGCTACCTCCTTCACCGCATGTACAGATGCTCAATGAACCTCCTAGCCGCACTATGTGGCTCTATAACTCATCTTTTTAGGACTCAGACAACAAAACAGACTGAACAACAACATGACATAGAGATGGGATTCATGAACCCAGACACCGTAACCAAGCATTCAGTAGGAGACCCAATACATTCTACGCCAACAATCACTAAAGAACCAACCCTAGCCGACTCAATACCAGCAGCATCACAACAAGTCCTGTCATCAAGAAGCTTCTTTAACTACAGCCATTAAAGCAACCACACCTTACAGTACAAGTTTTCATCGTTTTCATTCCGACTACGTCAGTACGAATGCTAGTTGATACTACGATCACCTAGCAACCGTTTTAGCATGGGGGTGTAACGTCGGTGCATGATCTCTGTTTTCTTTGTGTTTTGTCAGCCGAAAAGTTCTTTACTTCCCTAACACAATAATCCCCTTTACTACCTACTCAACGCACTCTCCACTGACGTAGACCATTGGGAAACTTAACCTAAGCTTAAACCGAGAGCTGAATAGCCGCTATCATTAAACATAGTTTTACTACGGTGCAATTTTTACAGACAATCGCACATATGTCATAATAAAATAAAATTCTTCCTTTTAAGTGAGGAAATAACTAAATCGCTAAGTCAGTCAATACAAATTTCATTGACATTCGACATACAAATTCATGCAAGCTAGTCTTTCTTATAGCGTAATTTAGAACATCGTGCAATCATCTGAAATGTCATAAATTCTTGTAATACACTCTAAATAATTTTTTATAATTAATTAAATAAAAATAAGTAATTAATCAAATGAATTAAAAGAAATAATTATTTTAAATTAACTGCAATAGGCCAACTGTTATTAAGTTCTCTAGATAATTTTTAATTTCAGTGACAATTCAACGATCCTAATTATTACTATTTCACTAGAATAGAATAATATTCTGCGACCAGCTACATTATTTTATTTTATTTTATTATGCATCACATTTTGTAATCAAAATGATTATTAATAGAAAATATTTCAAAATGAATTTACAATCATACTAACAAATATTCACTTAATACTTTTTGTAAATAAGGATAGTCAAACAAGTACTCCTCCAACAGTCTTCAACGAATAATTAGAAATTAAATTAAAAATGATTATTTAAGCTATGATCTTACTAATTTAAGTATATCATTCGTATTCATAATAGCAATCTTTTTTTATTATTAAAATAATCATTTTTATTTAAAAATCACTAAATAAATTAATCATTTAAATGCGACAAAATAAAAAAAAAAACTCCATTCTTTTTATAAAATGCGTGAAATTTTAAATAGAACACGATTGTACAACTTAAATTAACATAATTTTATTGTAAATAGTAAATAATAAACCTATGTAAAAATTCCGCAAAAATAGATCATCTCTCTCTCTAACCGAGAAGCCCGCCAGGAAAAGGGGGCCTAAAAACTCGGCCTCTCCCCGAATTTCCCGGTCGAAGAAGGAATTTGCTGAGTAGCTTCTCCAACGCATTTAAATACGGCACAAAATTATCACCATGCGAGGTGTTGCACATATGTACATGAAAATCGGTTGCGTTTAAATATCTTTTTCTAGAAAAAATTTTTTTTGTGTTTAAATATGCAATAAAATAATCTAAAAAAATCGCTAGACTTACTTATTTTTTTCTGTTCTAAAAAAATTCCCCCAAAAACGCTTTTTTTGGACCTCCTAAGGCAGGATCCTCTCTTAAAAAAACTAACTTGACCTTAAAATGACCTTAAAGGTCATATTCGAGGTCGTATTCGGGCGTAAAATTTTCCGCTCTCTCCATTTCCAGGGTCAAAATTAGGGGTTTTCATTTGAGAACACTAACTTGGCCTTCAAATGACTTCGAATGTCATTGTCTAGATCACAGTAATGATCACCATTGGATGTCCCCCTTGAAACCCTACAATTTTTATTGGAAATATTTTTTCCAAAGGACATATTTTCAGAGTTATTCGCGTGAGGCGATTAAAATGGGACACCCTGTATATATATACATATATGTATATAGTGCGTGCGCGTGTGTGTGTGTGTGTGTGTGTGTGTGTGTGTGTGTGTGTGCGTGCGTGTGCGTGTGTGTGTGTGTGTGCGTGCGTGCGTGCGTGCGTGTGTGTGCTACTTTCTATACATGAGGGGCTTTACCTTAAGGATTCACTGCCGGTGATACTTTTCACCAGACTCAGCAAAAGACGAGACCTCTCCATAATAAAAGTAAGTAGCCACTGAATTTCCCAGTGTAATCACCGCGATAATTATTATCACACACGTGACTGCAAACAGTTATGTATTATCTGCGAAGCGTTAGTGAGAGGTTAGCTCTCACTTACCTATGGATCGAAAGTCGCATGTATGTCTGTACGCGCGCAGTCTCATGGTTGACTGCGAGACGCCGCGTCCAACCGATGACCAGCCCGAGAGACATTAGGGCTGTTTCACATGCCTTGTTGCGTTAACATAGCAAGACCAGTGACTGACACGCATGCGCAGTGCGTGTCCCGCTCGAATCAACCTTCAGTTGACTCGCACCTGAACTAGCTGAGTCTGGTGAAAAGTATTACCGGCAGTGAATCCTTAAGGTAAAGCCCCTCATGTATAGAAAGTAGCACACACACGCACGCACGCACGCACACACACACACACACACACCATATACATATATGTATATATATACAGGGTGTTCCATTTTAATCGCCTCACGCGAATAACTCTGAAAATATGTCCTTTGGAAAAAATATTTCCAATAAAAATTGTAGGGTTTCAAGGGGGACATCCAATGGTGATCATTACTGTGACCTAGACAATGACATTCAAGGTCATTTGAAGGCCAAGTTAGTGTTCTCAAATGAAAACCCCTACTTTTGACCCTGGAAATGGAGAGAGCGAAAAATTTTACGCCCGAATACGACCTCGAATATGACCTTTAAGGTCATTTTAAGGTCAAGTTAGTTTTTTTAAGGGAGGATCCTGCCTTAGGAGGTCCAAAAAAGCGTTTTTGGGGGAATTTTTTTAGAACAGAAAAAAATAAGTAAGTCTTGCGAACTTTTTAGATTATTTTATTGCATATTTGAACACAAAAAAAATTTTTTCTAGAAAAAGATATTTAAACGCAACCGATTTTCATGCACATTCGTACAACACCTTGCAATTGCTGTCTCTAATCGGCAGGAAAGATGAAGCTCGTAATTTTTGTTTCAAACAAAAAAACCAAAGACAATTTGAATTTTAATATATTTTTCTTCTATATGAACTAAGAAAAACCAAAAAAATTATAAAATTAAAATTTTTTCTTAGGTTTGAAAAAAAATATACTTTTTGTAAAAAAAAAAATCATCTCAACTTGCTGAAAAAGTCGTTAAGAATTTTTTTTCGTAAATCTTTTTAGTTAAAATAGATAAGAATACAAAACTGAAGCTAACAAGCCTTGGCCTGTTATGATTGGTCGTCTAGTTTTTTTGCAATCACACCCGCCAGTTTAGAAAAATCGTTATAAACGAAAGCTCGAGAAAACGCGCTTTAAAGTTTTCCGTCGCTCGTATGCCTGCTCGATACCCCACTGCGTTCAGTGTTGTATTTTTTAAAATATTGCGAATTAGCCTATATAACTTTGCATACATATTCTTAGATACATTAGGAATAGATCTGAGCAATAAAAAGAAAATCGATTTTTTGAGCCTTCTAAAGCAGGATCCTTCCTTGAATGGAAACCTGTAATTTAAACGCCGGAATTGGAACAACGCAAGAAATGGGATCCGCCCATTCAAGGCAAGTATATCAATACCTAGCCAGTCAAGGCAAGGCAATAAGTCCGCCTAGTCAAGGGAAGACTCATAGCACCCAGCCAGTTAAGGCAACACAACGAGTCCGCCCAGTCAAGGAAAGACTCATAGCACCCAGCCAGTCAAAGCAAGGCAACGAGTCCGCCTAGTTAAGGGAAGATTCTTAGAACCCAGCCAGTCAAGGCAAGGCAACGAGTCCGCTTAGTCAAGGTAAGACTTAGAACTCAGCCAGTTAAGACGTCTCTTAAAACAGATGTTCAATTAGTCGTCCATTTTTTTGATTGCACATATTTATTTTTTAACAAAAACTCAGACGGACCCTATCCAATGTTTCAACCGTGATCGATTCAAAAACTCTTTATTATTTTTTTTATGTCCTCTGTGGTTGTTGGAGCTTGCGTAAATACTTGCTCTTTTACAACACCCCATAGAAAAAAATCCATCGACGTGAGATCTGGTGATCTGGCTGGCCATCCATGTACTTGGCTGCCAATACCAATTCAACGATTAGGACACGTGGTATCCAAGAATGCTTTAATTGGTAGTGTACGGTGTGCTGGTGTCCCATCTTGTTGAAACCACATGATTTGTCTCAAGGCTAATTGGACGTCCTCCAACAATTGTGGTACTTTATTCTGGAGAATTTTTAAATAGAAAGAACCATTTAAATTATTATCATAAAAAAATGGACCTATCACATTATTTCCTATTATACCTCCTCATACATTCAATGATCACCGTCTCTGGACACGATGATCCCTTTGCCAATGAGGATTTACTTGGGAATAGTAATGAGCATTATAGAGATTGGCACCTTCCATATTGTCAAATTTCGCCTCGTCTGTAAATAAGAATTTGTCGAAATAGAAAGAATCTTGGCGCATTCTATTAGATGCCCATCTACAAAAATTCAAACGCCGCTGGTTATCTCCGATCTCAAGACCATGAGTGAGGTGGGCATGGTATGGATAGAATTTCAAACTTTTTAAAAAGCGGTTAGTAGTTGTTTTGGGAACTCCGTTCGACTGATTTGCTGAGTAGAAATATGGGGATCGTCAACAACCGAAGCCAACACACCTAGTACAATATGCTCTCTAGAATCAGTTTTGCGCCTTTATCGTGTCAGATTACCTTGTTTAGCTGTACTCACTAATCGCTTAATAGCCTTTCTATCTAGATGTTAAGAATCTGGATATTTTTCTGCATAACGCCTTTCTATAACTCTGTAATTGTCTTGACACTCGCCAAGAATCTTAATCATATTAACTATTTTCTGTGGCGTATAATCAGCCATGACGGAAAAAATTTAAGTCCACAGATAAAATAATTCAAACACTCTTGATTACAAAGATCAAAATTATTGGGATTAACAAGTTCGCGACGGGGCCTGAACTCACTAGCCGCACCATGGGGTGGCGCTGTTTTTCGTACTCGATGGGACGATTCTGCATGTACCACCGATGGCTCATCCCATCCCATGAGACAGACAAGAATGTACCACCGGTGGTACACCCCGTCGTGAATGTGTTAAAACTATCTTCGTATGGACCTTATAACGAAAAAAAATTCCAATTTTTTCTTATCACTAATAATGATGCCATGGTTCGTTTTTATGTAGGAGGGAGTTAAAGGTGCAAAACGGGGGTTGAAAGGAAAGAGAATTTAGCAGCTGGAACACAATGGCATTTCTTTTACTGAGCAGGAGTCGTCCCCTAAACTAAACTGGCCAAGATCATAATTCAACATCACTTTTTTTGCACTCATTGATTTCGGCATGAAAACAGAGATGTTCGTCAATAATTATTACGACCGTAATATGTCTTCGACCTCAAGGTCAGGGTCAAGATCATAAGCCGCCATAAAATGTTCCACTCTTTCTATTTCCACGTTCAAAGGTAGGGTTTTCCCATTGAAAAAACTAACTTGTTGGCCTTTGAATGAACTTGTAGGTCATGGTCAAGGTCATAGTCGTATTCGCACGTAACATTTTTCGCTCTATTTATTTCCGTGATCAAAAGTAGGGATTTCTATTTGAAAAAACTAACTTGACCTCAAATGACCTTGAAGGTCATTGTAAAGGTCACAGTGAAGGTCACCATTGGATGTCCCCCTTAAAACCCTACAACTTTTATTGAAAATATTGTTTTCCAAAGAACATATTTTCAGAGTTATTTGCGTGGGATGATTGAAATCGGACACTCTGTATAAAAATTTTAATTGTTTATTATTATTTTTGATTACCTAAAAAATTATAGTTAAAAAAAAAATATTTTCGTAGGTTGCGTATTAATTTTTAGGGTTACGTTATAAATAAATAATTAACTATCATTATAGCTGACGCAGAGGCGCGATGTTGGTGAAAAAAAAAAAACATCTTGCATAACACATTGTATGATCTGTTACTTCTTTATATCTATTATGATTTGCTAATAAAAGCATTATTGAATTTTCTTAAATTATTTGTTACAATATTGTAAGAAAAGCAATTAAATATTTAAACTAAATTTTACTATTTCAGTGAGTGCTCGCAAACTATTTTAATGTTCAATTTTAATATTAAAATATGTATAAAATATTCTACCAAAATATTGAATTTATTCATTGAATTTGTTTAATTATTCGAAATTTAATTATTTATTTATTAGAGTAACATCTTAGCTGCTTAATTAACATACATTTTAAAAATTATAGTTATAAGTATTGATAAGAAAAAAATTGATAAAATGCAATCAAAATTTCGTAGTTTTTATCCAGTCTTTAATATCTCAAAAGAAAAATCTCATTAAAATGTAAAAGAAAAGTTAAATATGTTAAAATAAGAAATTTATATCATAAATATCAATTATGCTCTATTGTTTATTAATAAAGATATATTTAAAAAAGAATGTTCAACGTGTATGTTGTTGAAACAAAATGTCTCATATAAAATTATAAAATAAAGGAGCACAAACCAGCAATAATAAGTAACAACAAATGTTAAAAGAAAATTACACAAAATAAGAATGTTACAGCAGATATAAAATAAATATAGTGGTTTTTGAATAAAGATTTTTTTCAGAAAAACAGTGAGGCTATTTATTACTATTTTTAGAAAATTGCGTAAAACGCAAGTGTCACGTCTTACGGCGTAAGTTTAAAAAAATTAGTAGACACATTCTTTCTTTTTCACACATAAACTCATTTGCATCGAACAATTAAATGACATACTTTTTTATATGCGAGTTATTGCAAAATGCTTTTCAGCGAAAATTTGTTTATTTCGGAATCGTTGCTCTCACCCAAGAAAGGATGCGTTTACACAACTGCACGATGTGATCGAGACAAATGTAAGTCAAACTTACCAAAATTTGTACTAAAGTTTTCATAAAATGACTTACTTTTGCTGGTAAAAGACGCTTATTATAAAATTTTATGTTTATGAAATATTACATTCTGACCAAACAAACAAAAAAATTAATGTGCAAATAATCACTATATATCAAATTTTTAAACAGGCAATTTTTTAACTTACCTTCGGTTCCAACATGTGCTTGTTAAAAAAAATCATTTCCAAATATTTTCATGATAAATATTAATAAAGAAAAATACTGTAAATTTAAAAATTAATTTAAATTTTTCTACTCATTATAATAATTTGACCGTTTTGATCATTGAAGTTATTGTAGAAACAAAATTTGATGTTTACGTGCGTGTATAGTCTCGACTCTTTCCTAACCCATCTCTTGCCATTCCTACTTTCTACCGCTTGTAGGAGATGGCGCACGTCGGACGAAAAAGTCGGACGACAGGCGCCGCTGCATGGGTGATGTTCTCTCCCTCCACTAACACGCTACCTCTCGCGGCCGCGAGTCCACCTCGCGCCACCATCGCCGCCGCCTCCTCTTAGTAAAATAGGAATACATTATATAATGAGTACGAGGTATGTTCAGAAAATAACGGGAATTTACGTTTTTTGAAAAAAATATTTATTTATTCGTCTACGTTAATGTTGCGCCTTCAAAGTAGTCCCCGTTAGATATCATGCACTTGTGCCAGCGCTTCTTCCAATCCTCGAAACACTTCTAAAACTTGATTTTTGGGATACCCTTTAGCTCTTGTAGCGATGCGCTTTTAATGTCATCTATGCTTGCAATACGACGGCTCTTTAAGGTTCTCTTTATTTTTGAAAATAGAAAAAGTTACACGGAGCTATGTCTGGTGAATATGGAGGCTGGGGCATCGTTACAGTATTGTTTTTGGCCAAAAATTCACGAACAAGCAATGAAGTGTGAGTAGGTGCATTATCGTAAGGCAAAAGCCATGAATTGTTTTGCCACAAATCCGGGCGTTTTTTCGGATTGCTTCACGCAAACGGTGTTAAACTTGTAGGTAGTACTTCTTATTAACCGTTTGACCTCGTGGCAAGAATTGATGATGCACTATGCCAATAAAATTGAAGAACACAGTGAGCATAACCTTCACGTTCGACTGCACTTGTCGAGCCTTTTTCGGCCTTGGCGATCCAGAATGCCTCCACTGAGACGATTGAGCCTTAGTTTCGACGTCATATCCATAAACCCGTGTTCCGTCACCTGTTATAACACGTTTTAGCAATTCTGCATCGTTGTTGACTTCATTTAGTGAGCAACTTCCATTCACCGCTGTTTTTGTTCAAAATTTAACAATTATAAAACAAATTTTGCTGCCACGCGTTTCATATTCAAAACATTCAAATAAAATTTCATGGCGTAAGCCAATCGATATACTAACATCATCAGCGACTTCTCTGATTGCGATTCGGCGATCGTTTAAAACTATCTCTTTCACTTCTTCTACTTTTTCATTGGTTGTTAATGTGCTGGGGCGTCCGGGGCGTTGGTCATCTTCAACGTCTTCACGGTCATCTTGGAAACGCTTATACCACTCATAAATCCTTGTTTTACTCATAGCAAACTCATCATAGGTCTTTGTTAACATTTCACACACTTGGCTACACTTTATTTTACTTTTTACGCAAAATTTGATACAAATTCTTTGATTTATTTTTTTACCAAACGAAAATCGCCGCGTTCATAAAAACACGTCTTACCTTAAAATTGTATCATACTTCAGGGGTATGTGTACCAAGATAATGAAAAAAATTTGACAATCGGACTCTCCAAACCCGCGAAATTTAAAAATTCCCGCTATTTTCTGAACACACCTCGTATAAAAAATTAGTTGAAAATGAATTTAAACTCGAATTCAGGAAATATAATAATATTATGATTATATTATAAATAATATATATATTGGGTGTACAACTTTGCTTCCGCTGTTTTTTTCCGAAATTCGAGGCTTTATTGTAAAAAACTGGTTATACATTTATGATTCAAAGTATTGTCCATCGCTGGCCACTACTTTCTCCCATCTTTCGGGCAGCATACGAATCCCGCGTTAAAAAAACTAGTCATCTTTTGAATCGATCCACGAATCGATCCAATTTTTTACTTCTTCATAAGACCGGAAGTGCTGGTTAGCCAGGCCGTGTGCCATTGATCGAAACAAGTGATAGTCCGAGGATGCAACGTCTGGAGAATACGGCAGGTAGGGTAGGGCTTCCCATTTCTAAGTTTTCAAGTATGTCTTGACCACTTTCGCAACATAGGGTCGAGCATTGTCATGCTGTAAAATCACTTTATCATGTCTCTCGTTGTATTGCGGCCGTTTGTCTTACAATGCTCGGCTCAAACGCATTAATTGCGTTCGATAACGATCGCCTGTAATTGTTTCAGTTGGTTTTAACAACTCATAATACACTACGCCAAGCTGGTCCCACCAAATACTGAGCATGACCTTGGAACCGTAAATATTCGGTTTCGCCGTCGACGTGGAAGCATGGCCGGGCTATCCCCATGATTTTCTGCGTTTGGGATTATCGTAGTGAACCCATTTTTCGTCCCGAGTCACAATGCGATGCAGAAATCCCTTCCGTCTTTGCCTTTCAAGCAGCTTTTCACAAACACACAAACGCCGTTTAACATCTCTCGGCTTTAACTCGTACGGCACCCAATTTCCTTGTTTCTGAATCATTCCCATGACTCTCAGGCGTTTTAAAATGGCTTATTGCGTCACTCTCAATAATCCTGCCAATTCTTGTTGCGTTTGACACGAGTCTTGATCAAGTAATGCCTCCAATTCTGCCTCTTCAAAAACCTTCTTTCTTCCACTGCCATGCTGGTCTTCGACGTTAAAATTGCCGTTCTTGAAGCGTTAAAACAACTCTTGGCACGTTCTTTCACTAATAGCGGCCTCACCATAGGTATTTGAGAGCATCCGATGAGCCTCAGTCGCAGATCTCTTCATATTAAAGCAGAAAATTAAAACCTCCCGCAAATGACGAGAATTTGGCTCGTAAGCTGACATGTTTAATCAAGAATAATTTTATGATGCAAACACAAATCGACTAATATTTTAATGGCGTTATGTTTACAAATACCTAAGCTTATTGTATGACATCTATGATCTATTTATTTCAACTGCCACTTACCGCTACAGCCATCTATCGCAAAACGGCGGAAGCAAAGTTGTACACCTAATATACTAGGTTGTTCAGAAAGTTTTGAAAGCGGAAATGAAGATACTTTTTTTTGTTAGTAAAATTACTTTTATAGCTTAGTATAATCTCCCATAAGTTAAATACACTTGGTCCAACGGTTTTCCAACTCGTTTATCTAATCATGGAAGTGACTTTCTGCAAGGCCTGCAAAATACTCCTCTACGACGGCTATAACCTCTTCGTTTGATGAAAAAAGCTTCCCACGAAGGAATTTCTTAAGGTGTGGAAACAGCCAGAAGTCAGAGGGAGCTGAATCAGGCGAATAAGGTGGATGCTGCAACAATTTGTACTTTGATTCGGTTATTTTAGTGATGGTTTTTTGAGCTGTGTGAGCGAGTGCATTGTCTTGATGAAAAATGATTCTTTTCTTGTGCTAACCGGGTCTTTTTTCACTAATTTTTTGATCCAATTGGTCCAAAAGGTTACAATAATATTCAGAATTTATTGTTTTGCCAGTTTGGAGATAATCCACCAACAAAATCCCTTTTGCATCCCAAAAAACTGACGCTAACACCTTCTTCGTCGATTTCTGGACACGAACTCGCTTCGGTGCCGAAGTGCCTGGTTGACACCACTCTTTAGCCTCTTGTTTTGATTCAGGGTCATGATGCTAGATCTAAGTCTCATCCATAGTGATGAATCGACGCAAAAAATCCTTTTTATCCTTTCGAAAACGCTCCAAATGTTGCTCAGAAAGTCGCATTCGAACGTGTTGTTGTTCAATTGTGAGCAAATGCGGCACCCATTGTGCACAGAGCTTTCTGAAATCCAAAACTTCATTTAAAATATGACTCACACTGCCTAATGAGATGTCTAGGGCCTCTGCTAAATCTCTCTCGATCAATCGACGATTTTCCAAAACCATATCCTGTATTTTTGATATGAATGCTGGTGTTGATGCACTTTTTGGACGTTCTGAGCGTGGATCGTCTTCAACGCTTTTTCGACCACGTATAAACTCTAAAACCCATCGATGCACAGTTGGAAATGAAGGAGCAGATTCCTTTAACACCTTAACCATTTTTGTATGAATTTCCGTTGCTGATAAACCTTCCAAAATAAAGAATTTTATCACTGCACGATATTCGGTTTTTTCCATTGTAAAAAAATACACTGTCACGTCAACTTCAAATGGCTTGTAAACAAACAATGAATTGGCAGAGTAGAATGAAACTTCGGGTATGTTTATATGAAAAATAAAATATTAAAATGGCGTAAAAATTTTGGTTCTCCTACTGCTCTATAAATGTCGCTTTCAAAACTTTTTGAACAATCTAGTATATATACATATATATATATATATATATATATATATGTAGAAAATCATTTTTTGCATTAATGTTATTCGTATTTACGAGAAAACTTAACAGGATTGAATAATTGAATGTTCGAAAATATTATTTTAATTTGAAAAATTTGTATGCGATCTTATTGAAATTCACGAATAAAAGATACATTCGCAATTTGAATTCCAATTTTATTAATTTTAAAATAATGTTTTTTGAATATTAAATATATTATTTAACAAATCAAATATTTGGCGGTACAAATAATAGCTTAAGCACAACTTAACTCGTACGCACTGCAGTCGGCCCCGGTTTGGGCCTGACAGGTCGCTAGATCCCCTGGTGCGGCCTCGAGTGTCGACGGGCGTTAGCCGACGGTGCAATGACATTCTCGTGCAGTGCTGGTCCGTTGACAACGCAGGATCTCTCTCGGATCCTGCTTTACTTACGTGTGCGGGGCCTTGCCCTAAGGCCCCACTTCCGGTGCCGCTTCCACCGGGCGCGGCTGCTCAGTATGTGTGCCAATAGGCGGTTGGCACACCCGCGGAGGCGATGGTATTCGGGACAGGGAGGTAAAGAAGAAGAAAGACGAATAACGCGCACCCGTTATGCACTTAACTTATTTATTGTGAAATAAATTCAATAAAAAGTACAAAACAATGATTATTCGTCGCTCTGAGGCTTGTTGGTGAGGTTAACAATTAGTATTGCTGGACGCGCAATACTAATTCGGTAGGTGAGCATTGGGCTACCCTGCTCGCGCGGCTACACTCACACGTGTAGTCTACGGCTACGCAAAAGGGACAGCGATTCCCTTTCTCGCTTCGCGTAGTGTATTGTCGAGCAAGTAAGAGTGGTTCCCTCACTTACTACTCATAGTCTATGACTGTATGAGCGAGAGCGCTTCTCTCGCTTGTCTTCGCAATCTATGCTCGTACGAGTGAGAGTGGTTTTCGCTCACTCGTGCATGTAATCTATGGTTGTGCGAGTGAGATCGGCTATCTCACTCGCTGCTCGCACAAATACAAAACTACAATCGACAAACGCGATCGCGCGCGTAAAAAGAAATATAATTATATTTTCGCGGGTAACTAAAATATTCTTATGAAAGTGGCCACTTACTTTTCTATGCTAGTTGTGCTAGTTGTGGAGGTTCGTCCTCTCGGAACTATGCGTCTCGCTTTCCAAATCTCGCTATCGACGGCGGAAAATCTCTCTATTTTTCTTCGCACGATGCTCACGGCTTGGCGGTTGAGAATAGAAGAAGGTTCTCCTCTTCCCCCTCTCGCGCCGCGCCTCTCCGCCTTTGCCGTGTAGTACTATCGATTCTTGATCAATCGCCCCGCGTTTCGGCACGCCGCGGATTTATGCGCCTTTGCCCGTGTCGTGCCACCGATCGCTTGATCGATGGTGCCGCGTATAGTCGCGCCGCGAACTCTACCTCGCACCGCATGGCAGGTGGCCTAACCTCGATAAGCCACCTGTCACAGTATATTGATTAAAAAAAATACACATCAATTACGTATCTATTATATCTATATATTTCGAGCGGTGATGAAATCAAGAGAGTGGGAGGTTGTACTATCGAGTTTACCTCCCACAGCAAATTTCTTCGAACGCCTATTGAAAGTACGAGTACACTTCTACATATATTGTTATGTCATAATATATATTGGAAGAGAAAGAGGGAAAAATAAACTAAACTTTTATCAAAAAACAAACTATATATAACCGATTCCGTATCAAATCATGCAGGCCGACTGCATTTACCTCTCAAAATCACTTTTAAATTATTCTTCTCGGAAAATAAGCGCCTGCGTATTTTTTCGTTTTTTGATATCATCAAAATTAAATGTTTTGTACACTTCTGAAAAGTGACTTATCTAGTGACTTATCAATTTTCGATTCTCAAAAATCGAAAACTTTTTCTTTTTTAACCGTTCTACCAGGCTGTTCAATAAGTTTTGCGGTTCGATAAAAAAAACACAATTTTATGGTTTGAAATACACTTTATTATTTATCATAGTCTCCCTGAACATCAATACACTTGTTCCAACGAGATTCCAATTTATGAATTCCATCCCTGAAGTGAGAATCTGGAAGGGCTGCAAAATACGCTTCCACATCTGTTATAACTTCATCATTTGATGAAAAACGCTTTCCATGCATGAATTTTTTTAGGTCTGATGGAAGTTGCTAGGGGCCAAATCTGGTGAATATGGTGGATGCTCCAACAATTCAAACTTTAATTCATGGATTTTAGCCATTGTCGAAATGCTCTTGTGACACGGTGCATTGTCCTGATAAAAAAGGATTTTTTTCTTCTGCAAACCGGGTCTTTTTTCACGAATTTTTTCCTTTAGCTGGTCTAAAAGGTAACAATAATATTCAGAATTTATTGTTTTACCAGTTTGCAAGTAATCCACAAACAAAATTCCTTTCGCATCCCAAAAAACTGATGCTAATACCTTCTTGGCCGATTTCTGGACACGAATTCGTTTTTGAGCCGAAGAACCAGGTTCACACCACTCTTTGGCCTCTTGTTTTGATTTAGGATCATGGTGTTAAACCCAAGTCTCATCCATAATGATGAATTGACGCACAAAATCCACTTTATCCTTTTGAAAACGCTCTAAATGTTGCTGAGAAAGTCGCATTCGAATGTGTTTTCGTTCCATTGTTATCGAATGCGGCACCCATTGTGCACACAGCTTTCTGAAACCCAATACTTCAGTCGAAATATTGCTTACACTGCCCAATGAGATGCCTAGGGCTTCTACTGAATCTCTTTCAGTCGCTCGACGATTTTCCAATATGATATCCTGTATTTTTTCTACGATTTCTGGTGTTGTTGCTGTTTTTGGACGTCCTTGACGTGGATCGTATTCAAGGCTTGTACGACCACGTTTAAATTCAGCAACCCATCTTTCTACTTTACTAATTGAAGGCGAAGAGTCCTTATACACTTTCAACATTCGTTTATAAATTTCCTTTGCTTTTAAACCTTCCAAAAATAAAAATTCAATCACTGCACGATACTTTTTTTCATTATAAAAAAATACTGTAACACGTCGATACTAAATGGCTTGTAAATAAAGAATAAATTGGTGGATTGAAATGAATCTTCACATACGTTCATATGAAGAGTGTACCAACATAACAAAAACAAAATTAAGGCTAATAGTAACACCCTATCTTATCGAACCGCAAAACTTATTGAACAACCTGGTATTTTGTCTTTTTACTGACCTTTAAAAATTATTCTACGCGGGTAAGGTGAAAAGTTTTCGGACTGACCTAAACGTGGCGCCAGCAGGTCAAATGTTTGGTTTGTATTCTATAGCCCGACATCTTACTAGCTTGTATATAAATTTTCAAGTTCACTGCTCTGTTAGTGTACATTTGAAAGCTGATTGAACAAGATGCCTCAATTGCTTATGTAAAAATCGGAAATTTAGAGAAATGTACGGTTATCAAATACTTCTATTTAAAAGGCCTAACACCGTTACAAATTGAAGATGATCTGGATTTCACACTGAAAGACTTTTCTCCATCATATTCAACGGTTAAACAGTGGCTTTCTGTATTTAAGAAGGGCCGCACGAGGACTTCTGACGAACCGCGTTTAGAACGCCCTGTTGAGGTCACAATTCCTAAAATGATTGAAAAAATCATAAAATAATGACCTAAACGAAAAATAAATGACTTTACTCGGCAAAAAAATGTTGTTTCACCATGGCAACGCACCTGTCTATTCGCCGGTTATTGCAATGCCTAAAATCAACCAATTGAAGTTCGAATTGTTACCCCAACCACCATATTCACCAGATTCAGCCCCCAGCGACTATCGTTTGTTTCCTTACTAAAAAAAATTTGATAACAATAAAGAAGTCATCAATCCTTTAAATGAGTATTTTGAGGGACTTGACATATCGCATTATAAAATTGGTATCACTGCATTAGAGCACCGTTATGAAAAATGTATCAATCTTGATAGAGATTATGTTAAATTATAAAGAAAACAAAATATGGAAAAAATTGTTTTTCTTCATCAGGCCGAAAACTTTTAACCTTACTCTTGTATATTCGTTTGATGTTATAGGTGATGCTCTTTCGATTCTACCCTTTTTTATTTTCTACAACAAAAAAAAAAAAAAAAACAAAGATATTGCACTTCTTACAAAAAATGAAAAACGCTTTTTTATTTTAAGAAGACTATTTGTTTGACTCAATTTTTTTTTATAGGTAGCTAGCCTTAATAACTATATTTTCGTATATGTGACTTTAGAAATATTTTGGTTTTTTAAAAATTATCAAACGAATCAAAAAGTTATTTTGTATTCTCATAACAAATATACAAACGTAACAGTTACGACAAATATTGCAGGAGTATGCGTATTTCAGGCATGTAGGTGTCCGTTGAAATATAGGAATATAGGTTTTACCCACATAACAGAGGAAACCATATAGTAGTTAATTTCTTTGCTAGATAGATTAATATCATCTTTTATTATTGCATTGATAATTTAAGAATTTCAGGCTTATTTAAGAAAACAATGATTCACGGTATTGTTATCTTCTTTAGTATTATTTTACTTTTAAATATTGAGATTCATCTTAAGTTATGTTTATAAATTATTCTGCGAAGAAGCTGAAGTGTTCAAATCTTTTTGGATTGTACAAAAAAATCGTTCGTGACATCGCTACTAAATTTAGAAAGTTGTAAAATTTAGTAGAACTTCTGCAACGACATTTTCCTGACAAAGCGGTGCATAGTTTTGATTATGTATGTTTCAATTGGTATGAATACTTAAAAAAAAAATGAATTAAAGGAAATTGATGCGATCGGTTCAGGTAATGATGTTAATTTGGCCTATACTGAAGACCACGATTTTAATGCAAGCACTATAATGTACTATTTGATAATGTTACGCCGCTCTAAAGGAAGATACTTGTTAATGACTCTTCTGTAAAAAAATATGTTATAAGAAAAAAATCAGAATTAGTTTATTCATTTTCCTTTGCAGCTAGTTCTGAATTATCAGAAGCATACAATTTTTCAATTGATAAATTAAATGATAATTTATCAATGTTTTTGTGATAAATGGCTTAATAATATCGGAGTAGCGGTTAAAAATTGTTGCAATATTAATGAAAAAATTAGAATCTTAACATTAATTCCTTTGTCAGTATTAAAATCTTAAATTTTATCAATATTTCCCTAAGTGACTATATGATTAACGAAGCACGAATGCTTGTGAAAACTGAGAAAATGTATTCTGAACCTGACGTTTACACGTTTCTTTGGACAAAAAATCTACTGAAATTGCAATAGAATATTTTCTAAACGACGATTTCAACTATACACGACAAAGCTCTAATAAATCTGACGTTCTAATTGTTAAGGAAAATAAAAAAAAAAAAAGTATAACGTTTTTTAACGCGCAGTTTATAAGAGACATACAAACTATTTACACAAGAACATCCAGAAACAAAAATGGTCATAGCAAAGTTTTATACCTTAACCGTTTAAGTCCCAGAGGGTATTGAAAAGACACTATCGGAGAATCCCAAATAGCTCAACCGCGCTTTATATAAATGAGTACTTTTTATTTTCTAATGTATTATTGCATTATTATAGTATTTTTCTATCTGTTGCAAAGTGTACTATTTACATTAAAAGAAGCTGTGTGATGTACTTACGTCAGTAAATCTGAACGCGCGACCTCGACAATCGATAACGCACCGTCAGTTGTCCGAAATGCTCGTGTAATGTGCTGGATTTTCTTGACATAAAATCTCAACAGCGCAATCGCGCTACTTTGGACTCAAACGGTTAAGACAAATGTTTATTATGTTAAGTATTTTTAAGGAAGTGTGTCTGCATTTACTATGCAAATTTTCATTTGTATGTAAACAGCATAAACAATTTTATAAAAGAAAAGTATTCAGATCTTAAAAAAGTTTGCTCTAAACTTTTATTAGCAATTGCTCGTTCAAATTCATCAGACACGGTGTATTCTCTTGATTGAACAGTACTTTTTTCTCCTTCAAATGGGGCCGTTTTTTCGTGATTTTATCCTTCAAATGCTCCAACAATGCTATATAATAATCGCTGTTTATAGTCTGGTCTTTTTTTAGGTAATCCATGAATATTATACAATGCGCATCCCAGAATACTAATGTCACAACCTTGACAGCCGACTGTTGCGTCTGTCTACGCTTTGGATTTCGTTCATCGCGTTCAGTCCACTCAGCTGACTGTCGATTAGACTCTGAAGCGTAGTGATGAAGCCATGTTTCATCTATTGTCACATATTTTCTGAAAAATTCGTCTTTATCACGGTTGAATATTGCTAAACATTGCTCCAAATCATCAACACCTTGTTTCTTTTGATTGATTGTGAGCTTGCGCGGCACCCACTTTGCGCACAGCTTTTATATGTCCAAATATTCATGCACGATATTTCCAACACGTTCCTTTGATATCTTTAGAGTCTCAGCTATCTCGATCAACTTCACTTTACGATTATTCGAAATTATTTTGTGAACTTGTTTAATGTTCTCGTCGGTAACAGCCTCGTTTGGACGTCCACTGCGTGCATCGTCTTCGACGCTCATTTCGCCTTGTTTGAATTTAGTTCACCACTTTTCGTTAAAAAACTCACTATCTTGAAAATACACCACATTGAAATACGCACCACATTAAAAAGTGCATCAAGTTAGAAAACGCACCAAATCTAAACACGTACTTCTAACACACATATTTTTTCATTCTTACTATAAATTCTAAATTACTAAGAATTCATGATGCACTATGCTATTGAAATCGAAGAACACAGTGAGCATAACCTTCACGTTCGACCGCACTTGTCGAGCCTTTTTCGGTGTTGGCAATCCAAAATGCCTCCACTGGGAAGATTGAGCCTTAGTTTCAACGTCATATCCGTGAACCCGTGTTGTCACCTGTTATAGCACGTTTTAGCAATTCTGTATCGTTGACTTCACTTAGTGACTCCTGAGCAACTTCCATTCACCGTTGTTTTTGTTCAAAATTCAACAATTTTGGAACAACTGTTGCTGCCACGCATTTCATACCTAAAACATTCGAAAAAATTTCATGGCATGAGCCAATCGATATGCCAACATCATCAGCGACTTCTCTGATTGTGATTCGGCGATCGTCCGAAACCATTTTTTTCATTTTTTCCACTTTTTCATCGGTTATTAATGTGCTGGGTGTCCAGGGCGTTCATCATCTTCAACGTCTTCACGGCCATCTTGGAAACGCTTATACCACTCGTAAACACTTGTTTCACTCATAGCGGGCTCAGCATAGGCCTTTGTTAACATTTCACACACTTTGTTACACTTTATTCCATGTTTTACACAAAATTTGATACAAATTCTTTGATTCATATTTTTTAACAGACGAAAATCGCCGAGCTCATAAAAACACGTCTAACCTTAAGGGCTGCCACTAACAAAGTAAACAATAAATACAGCTGAAAATTGTATCATACTTTAGAAGTATGTGTACCAACATAATAAAACAAAATTTTGACAATCGGACTCTCCGAACCCGCGAAATGCAGAAATTCCCGTTATTTGCTGAACACACCTCGTGTACAAGCAAATGAGATGTCGGGCTACAGAATACAAGCCAAACACTTGACCTGTTGACGCCATGTCTAGGTAACGTCGGAAACTTCTCATTGATATCTTGAATCCACCGTCACCAGATCCGCTGCTAACGAGAAGCAGGAGTCTCTGCAAATACAAAATACAGATAGATAAAGATAATTCATGACAACAATTAGAATAAATACGAACGAGAATATGAATGATAGTTAATACTTATGGTGTGAAGGCATGAGCTAAAAACTCCATGTGAGAAGGAAAAATGAATACTGATTTATAGACCAAAAAAAATTTTTGTTATGCAAAAGGAACAAACTCGATAGAAAAAAATAATAATAATAAAAACTGACCTTAGACTTTAGCTATACAAGGCTAAAGATAGAGTGTTGTGTGCGTACTTGGGAGGGAATGAGCTAGCATTTGAGAGAGATAGGGGTTAGGATAGTGATCGAGTGCGTGCTATATAACACATGGTTTAATAAGTCCCGAGACTAACCCAGAGATGGTGCTAGTAGTACCAAACTGGCCACGTTTCCATAAAGTGCAAACCTTTACATGAAACGTGTAATAATTTTACGTCGATCGGATCACAGACAGCAGAGTTATCGAGGTTAGAGTAAAGTCACTGTGAAATTAGTTTGAAAAATGGAAAAAAGCGAGTTTCGCGTGTTGATAAAACATTGTTTTTTAATGGGTAAAAACACCGTAGAAGCCTAGCAATGGCTTGAAAAACATTACCCAGACTCCTCTCTATCCAAACCAACGATTTGTCGTTGGTATGCTGAGTTTGAACGTGGTCGTACGGACACAAACGATGCGGAACGTTTGGGTAGGCTATTGGAAGCCGTTACGCAGAAAAATGTGAGTAAAGTGTTAAAAATTGTAATGAAAAATCACAAATTGAAGGTCCGCGAAATCGCAGATATGACACAGATATCATCTGGAAGCGTATTTACAATCCTTCATAAAAAATTAAGCATTGAAAAGGTTTTTTCTAAGTGAGTGCCACAATTGCTTTCAGTGGAACAAAAACAGCAACGAGTCGACGATTCAGAGAGCTGTTTATCGCTATTTACTCGCAATAAAAAGGATTTTCTGCGTCGATACGTGACCGTGGATGAAACATGGATACATCATTTCACTCCGGAGTCGAATCAGCAATCATCTGAGTGGCGCATGGCTGGCAAAAGCCGCCCAAAGCGTCCAAAAACGCAGCAGTCTGCTGGCAAAGTCACGGCGTCTGTTTTTTGGGATACACATGGGCGTGATTTTGATTGACTACCTGGAAAAAGATCAATCGATCAACAGTGATTATTATATTGACTTGTTGGTACGTTTGAAGGAGGAGATCACAGCAAAACGACCGCACATGAAGAAAAAAAAAATCCTTTTTCACCAAGACAATGCACTATGCCACAAGTCCATGAAAACAATGGCAAAATTGAACGAATTGGGCTTTGATTTGCTTCCCCATCCCCCGTATTTGCCAGATTTAGCCCTGAGCGACTACTGGCTCTTTGCTGTTTTAAAAAAAATGCCCCGGGGAAAAAAATTTGGCTCGAATGAGGAGGTCATTGCCGAAACTGAAGCCTATTTTAAAGCAAAGGATAAATCCTTTTATAAACATGGTATAGAAATGTTGGAAAGGCATTGAAAAGATTGTATCACTCTAAAAGGAGATTATATCGATAAATAAAAATGATTTTTGAAAAAAAATGTTGTTTTCGTTGTTAGTCTCGGGACTTATTGAACGATGCGTTATGTATAGGCAAGTGACGTGCTACCGTTGACACGGTTGTCTGCTATCTGTTTGATTTACTTAACTATGTGACTAGCAATGAAATTTGCCATGTACGGTACTATAGGTATTCTGCTTAGCACGCACCTCCGAACTAGATGATATTGTATGGCGGTTGCTGGTTTGTTTATAAGAAGTGGAGGAACCAGCTTAGTTAGTTGCTACGCTTGGTACTGTCCTCATTACATCCATGATTGAGCAAGAGGTACATCCGTCTGTTGCGCAACGCGTTATCATAAAATTTTTAAATAATGAAGGCGTTAAACCGTCGGAAACTTTTACTCGTTTGAAGGCGCAGTTTGGCGACACTAAATTGTCTCAGAATCGACTGTATACCTAGGCCGGGCAATTTAAGGGTGGACGAGAACTTGTTGAAAACCAAAGTCATGATCCACGTCCAAAGACAAGTTTTAAAGATGACAACATCCGTGCCGTTCAAGAGCTTATTAAATGTGATCGGTGATTAACTGTTTCAGAAATCTCGTTAAGAGAGGGTAACAGCTAAGGAAGTGCTTAATCCATTATCACTGATCATCTTGACTTTAGAAAAATTAGTACTCAAAGGGTTCCGAGGTTGTTAACCGGGAATCAAAAACAGATCAGATCAGAGGTCACTGAGAAACTTCTGAATCGATTTCAACAAGTTGGGGAGGATTTTTTGAGGCGTATCGTCACATGTAATGAGACGTGGGTCCACCATTATACCCCCGAATCTAAAACGGCGAGTAAGGAGTGGCGAAGGAAGGATGAAGGCTGCCCAGTGAAGGCCAAAACTCGCCTCTCAGCCGGTAAAGTACTTGCAACGATTTTTTTTGACTTAAAGTAAGTCTTACTCTTTGATTTTCTTCACGATCAACAAACAGTGAATGCAGCTTACTATTGCCAGTTGTTACAGTCAGCGAGAACCTCCTACCGAAATACAAGACGAGGTTTGCCTATTAGAGAGGTCATCCTTCTCCATGACAACACTAGGCGGCACCCCGCGGCTTTGACATGGGATGAACTAAAAAGAATGTGCTGAATAACACTCGAACACCCTCCTTATAGTCTAAACTTGTCCCTCTGTGACTACTTTTCGTTCGCACCCCTGAAAGAATCACTTATAAGAAAACGATTCAAAGGCAATGAAAAAGTCGAGGAGCACGTGCGCAATCGGCTGAGAACTCGTTCTAAAACTTTTTATGAACAAGCAATATTAAAGCTTCCAAAACGGTTACAAAAGTGCAATGCAGGAGACTATATTGACAAATGTTGATGATATGGTTTGTGTGTAATATTATTCAATGAATGTATAAAAACTATTACCCTTTATATTTGATGTATTTTCATATATATATATATACACAGGGTGACAAATGGGAAGTTGCCTAAAGTAATCACATAACTTTGAGATGAGTGCAGGGAAAAAAATAATAAAAATACATGTTAAATCAGTGAAGTGGTCATTATTATTTAAAATCAGTTTTTTAAAATTACGTTTTCGAAAAAATTACGAAACCTGGCTAGGAAATAACTATTAATGGTCAATATTTTCGAAGTTATCCCTATCTGAACTTGCACAATAATCAAGCTGTTTTAAGCAACAATGAAAAATTTGTTTGATTCCAGATGAAAAAAGCCGCATAAGAAGAAATCACACGGGTTGAAGTCCGGTGAATAAGGGGGCCGTTCTATACCTGCGTGTGCAAACTTGGGATATCCTAAACCGATGACGTGTTTACCATAAACTTCGTAAATAGCTTTAAATACCTCTTGAGTTCTATGCAGCGTAGCACCATCTTGCATAAAATAATATTTTCTGTCTAATTCACGTTTCTTAGTGAAAGGACAAAATTTTGTAAGGATGTAACTAAATGAAATTTTTTATTATTAATCTTAGTGTCTCTCGATTCAGTTTTGAAGCTGCTGCAGCTTCTCTTATTGAATCCGTTAGATTATTATTGAAATGTTCTTCGACCTCGGCAACCTTATCTTCTGTTGTAACTTTGTATGAAGGACCACTAAGATCATGACGACGATCGTCAAGAGTATAATAATTGATGAAGTTATCAATTACTCTAAGAAAGAAGTGAAAAAAAATTTGAAAACTTTATTAAAAAATGCGATCATACGATTAAGTCAAATATAATTTTTTTTTTTTCTTACCTTCTAAGAGTATTTTGACTGGCTACTTTTTTACTTCCAAACCTAGTACGAAAACCTCTATTCGCTTCAGTATAGTTTTTATCTCTAGAATAAAAGCACTCGATGAGATGCACCTTTTCTTCGTTCATAAGGTCACTAATTTCAAAGTACACGTATTGCTTTTTACGGCGTCTCACTAGAAACTGACAACATTCTAGAATGTACCTACGTGGGCCCAGCCTTATACAATACAGTAAAAGGAGAAAGAGATGCATATACTTTAGGCAACTTTCCATTTGTCACCCTGTATATACAGGGTGGGCTATTTTAATTTCCCCACCTAAATATTTCAGAATCTAAGCAAGATACGGCAAAAAGTTTTGACATAAGTTAAAGAAGGCATAAAGAGTCAGATAACAGTGACCCTTAGCTTGACCTTGTAGTTGACCTTTAAGGTCAGTTGATGGTCAACTTTATTTTTTTAAATGGAAACCCCTATTTTTTATGCCGGAATCGGAAAGAGCAAAAAATTCTGCATCAAATTTGTTTCAAACAGAATTTTGTTTTGTGACCTTCAGGAGTTCAAAAATCAAGGTCGAATATCTTTAGTCGTTTCTTGCATTTTCACTGTATTACCGTGGTTTTTAGAAAAAATAAACTCATCTATTATTAATCTAAAGCACTATCAATACTTACCTTACTAACCCCAAGTCCGACCCTTACATATCCCCCCCTGGACCGGCAACCCCCTTCACCCCCACAACCCCCTTCCTCTTAAGATTAACTGTTTAATCTCAAGTTACATTCTTCAAATCCCTATTTTTGATGCTGGAATCAAAATGAACGAAAAATTCTACATTATTTTTGTCCTAGAAAAAATTTTATTTTGTGACCTCCAAGAGGTTAAAAATTAAGTTCAAATACCTTTAAAGGCGTTTTCATGCTAACGTGACTTTTAGGAATAATAAAATAATAATTTCGTATACGTGTTTGAATTCGAAGTTTTTAGCGAAAAAAAACAATTTTTAACTTTTAAACTGTATAATTTGAAAAAAATAAAATTTCCAATAACCCCTGTGAGGTCTACTAGATAAAAATGTTTTGAACATATTTACACACAAATTAGGCCATTAGGTCGCGAGGTATTATTGGGAAACTTTCCACCGAAATTCACCTTTTTTTCAAGGCGCTTTGAAAGATCAGCTATCACACCGTCATCTTGTTTCCAAATGTCATAAGGAAAACACACACACGTTTATTTTCTCTCCAACACCCTTACACTTCATTGATCTTGAATACTATTTATCACTACGCTGCCTACCCAAAGTTCTACTCGCTTGTAGGGAGAGGTGAGTAGGGCATTTGCGGGTTGAGCTTGCGGTGGGAAGAGGAATAAAGATAAGTGTGAACTTTAAGTCGACGTCGAAGTTGACTTTCACAATTATTTTAAGGTCATCTTTACATTTTGAGATAAAATCCTTTGTTTTTCATTCTAGAACCAACCTCTATTTCCTAAACCGCTAATCTTCCCTTTTACCTACGTGCACCCTGTACATCTCAAATTTTTATTCTTACTATCTACTACCACTCTACTTTCATAAAATTTAATCTGCCAGTAAAATTGATTTGGTAGAGTATTATTCAGTAGATTTCAAGATAGGAAAGACAATAAAAATAAAGGTAAACTTTAATTTGACCTTTGAGCTAACTTTTCAGGTTATTTTACAATCAACTTTATCATTTATAATAAAAACCTTTATTTTTTATGCTAAAATAGAAAGTAGACTTCGAAAATATTTAATAAGAAGTTAATTATCTCATCTTTGAAAAATTATGTATCTCATAGATGTTTTGAATATCTGATTTTTAATTGTGAAAATCGTTAACCAATTTCTGATTCATGTGACTTTTCTCAAATGACAAAATTAATTATATTTTTTTAAATTTTACATTTCGGTCAATCTTAGAAAGTACATTTTTAATACAGTGGCAGTTAGGGCTTCATTTTTTTTCTTTTCATATGTTTTTAAAATTTTAATTAATATTTTATCTTAATTCTGCAAACGTGACGAACAGAACTAAAAATGGCTGACTATCAGCCCAATGACATTGTTGATATGATAATGGTTCTAGGGAAAAGTCATAATAACTATCGTCAACGCAGGCGTCAAGAAGATGACGAAAATGATTTTCGTGTTGTGACTGTTCTTGCAATCATTCATCTTGGCCCTCATATTAGCAGTCGATATTGTAACATACCATGTCATAGATACATGCTTATCACATAATTTGAGTTCATAAGTTAAAGTTTCATTGTTTTGAAGTCACACTGTGTTTTACAAATAGGCTTTAGAGATGATAAAAAATGATTTTGATTATTTATGTTTGATGCTTTTTCTCTGATAAGACTAAATCTTAAAGTGGCTGAGAAAGCAATAGTCATAATTACCCTTATTGGCGAGAATCCTTACTGGCGTAGGACAGTAAATCACCACAACCTTGGAGCCTTATGAGTTGTATTGCCTTATAAACTGTATATATTGTAATGGGATATTTCGGATGGCACGTGCGAGACTCTTCCTCGCACCTGCACACTGCGCAGGTGCCGGTTTCGGGCCTGCCTGGCCGCTACGTCCCTCGATGCGGCTTCGAGTGCTGACGGACGTTAGCTGTCGTGCAATGGCGTTCTCGTGCAGTGCCGATCCGTGTACAACGCAGGATCTTCCTCGGATCCTGCTTTTGATTACGTGTGAGGGGCCTTTCCCTAAGGCTTCGGTGCCGGTGCTGCTTCCACCGGGCTCGGCTGCTCAGTTTGCGTGTTAACTGTCGGTTGGTTCAAGTGTGTGCGCCGGCCTTTACTTTTGGTGGGCCGGCGTTCGGTTGGACGCGGCCTCTCGCGGCCAACCGTGAGACTACGCGCGTGTAGTCTCGCACACGCTGACACACACAAACTCACTTATTAACTATGTATGTGTGAGTGAGAGCGAATCTCTCTCACCGCTCGCACGAAAAATAAAATGTAAATGCTTGCGACCGCGTGCGTATAATAATTCGTGGACCGAAGTAAATCTATTTAAGTGGCCACTTACTTTTATTTCTCTCTTGTCCGCTCGAAATCTCTCTCGGGAAAATCGTAAATGGTTTGCAGCGGCGGTAAATTCCTTAAAAGCGTCTATACTGCTTGGCGGTCGGGAAGAGAAGCAGGCTTTCCTCTTTCCGACACGCCGCGAACTCCACCTTGTTCCGCATGGCAGGTGGCCTAACCTCGACGTGCCACCTGTCACATTTCTCCCCCAGTCGCTGCTAGACTCTGCTAAGCTGCTACTTTTACCCACTATCCAAGGATTTAGGTTAGGGTGAGGATTACGAGTTCGCGCGCGTCTTCCGAGGCGAAGTCGAAGCGTGTTTTCCCACGCCCTTCGCCTACATAGTACCTGGTGGCCTTTTCGGGCCTTGCTTACCGCTCGCGCCTACGTTGGGTCGACACTCGGTTGACGGTAGCTCCCTCACATCGGTCGCGGGACGCCTGACAACGCGTTCCATCTTCCACGGTTTCTGGCCGGCGCAGCGGTCGCGCGATCGCATTGTGAAGGTTCTCCACTGGGGACCGGGTCTGCTCCTGGTTGGCTCGCCAGGAGGGACCCCGCCACGTTGAGAGTCACAAAAAGTCAAATCGTCTAGTCACATTTGCCGTATGAGGTCGTGCATTGTCTTGCATAAGAATAAATGTCCTTACACAATGTCGTCTAGGCAGTACGATTAGTCTCAAATGCTCAATGTAAGGCAGGCAAAATGTTTTTGGAAACGTTCTCTTTAACGGCTCTAAACTAGAGGGCGTCAATCGTTACCATAAAGGCTAAATCGCAACTCACCCGTAAATAAAACATTTCCCCACCGCCTCAGAGTCCATGGCCAATGTTAGTTAGCGTAAGCTAAACTGCTCGCAACACACATTTACGAAGTCGGTTGTTCACCGTTCAAGAGAATTTTTTGCACTGATCGTCGTTGTCGTCGCTATTGTTGTTGTTGACTATGGTTCGGGAAATTCTGTGCAACGATATTCGCATGAACAAAAGGTTCACGTCGAACATGTTGAATAATTGCACGATCATTCCGATGAGTAGTTATGCGATGGCAACCTTGTTCTGACCTTCTTCTGTATCCAGCGGTATTTAGGTACCGCCCATGAGCGCGAGAGACAACAGGTTGGCTAACACCCAACCGATGAGCAACTGCACGATGGCTATAACCTTCCACAATAAGAGTCACCAAATGAGCGACTTTGGTTCTGAAAGATACTGCCTTTGCATCATAAAAAATTGAGAAAAAAATTAAAAGTTTTGTAAACAAATTATTTTTAATTTTTTTTACTAAGAAAGAAGTGTAGTTTTCAGCCGTACAGATCAAAATGAAACTTCACAGGTGTATTGTAGGTATATTGAGCTGTAAAAGTCATAGTTAACGTAAGAGATCACGACTAACCAGCTCACCAGTCGCTGAGTATTAAGGCTGGCTCACACGTCTTGCTGCGTGAACGTAACGAGATAAGAGACGAATACGTATATGCAGTGCGTTCTCCGCTAGAACTAATTACACGAGTCGTAGAGACAACGGATCGACCCTCTTACCCAGGGTTTTGTAAATTGTAAATAGCATGAATTTTCATTGTAAATAGCATGGACTTGGTCATTAAAAGACTTGTTGCGCATAACGGGGATTTAGTTCTTATTTAATCCACCTTTTACGTTCCTTTCCCAAATACCGCCGCCTCCGCGGGCGGGTTAACCTTCCGTTGACACGCAAACTGAGCAGCCGAGCCCGGCTGAGGATATAACTAGCCCAGGGCTTTAGAGCAAGATCCCACACACCTTAGAGAGTAGGATCCGAGGAGGATCCTACGTTATATTGGATCGGCACTGCACGCGAGTGTCATTGCACGACTGTTAATGTCCGTCGTCACTCACAGCCGCACCGAGGGACTTAGTAGCCTAACAAGCACGAAGCCTGCGTCTGTGCAGTACGCGTGTATAAGGAGAGTTTCTTACTCGTGTTTATTTTCCATAATAATATCCTCGTTATTTTACACACACACACACACACACACATCCACGCGCACACATAATTTTTTTTTTTTTGTCATAATCATCATATTATTTATTTTTTTTTTACCAATTACTACTTTTTTTTGTTAGTCATGTGTAAATCATACACTAGTGCTTCATTCATTTCCTTCCTAACTTTTACTTTCTTCGTTGGGTCCCACTTTCATTTTATGACTAGTTGAGACGTTATTGTAATAATGGTCTCTTAACATTCTTTTTAGTCTTTTTTGACGTAAAATCTTGCAGTAGTGCAGGACATCTCTATTTATTCTAGATCGTTTTTTATCGAAAGGTAGGAAGCTCCGTGACATATCATTGAGTTTGTTACGAAGGCTTCTTTTAATATTTTCTGATTTTCTTCTTCGAAATCTAATTCGTGTTCAGCTTTGTCAGTTACAGGAGCTGAGTAACTGCTTTTGCAATTGCTTTGTGTAGTAAATTAGCATAAAAATTCGTTTAATCAATACCGGCTACCAGAATGTTTACTTCATTAAAACCAGTTTAGATTACCCACTGAAGTTTTTCCATCATATTTTTATATCATAACAGAAATATATTATTATAATCAGAAATTTTTTTTACTATAGTTAGAAATATTTCTTTAATATAATCAGAAATAATTTTATTATAATGAGTAATATAAATCTGTAAGTCCAGGCATGGAATCCTTCATGCTTATCTTCTTGTAGCAGCCTTTGTGTGTTGCTTGCACAAACCTGTACTTCATAAATAATTCTTCATTTAAAAAACTTTTGTAATAATAAATATTCATGCCTAGATAATAATAAGACTAATTATATTCTGTATATTATTGATGAAAAATATGTTAATATAGTCATTTGAAACATATATTTATATTACGATACATGGTTAGTCGAGTCGAGGTGAGAATATATCGCGCGTGCCAAAACGCGCTCATGAAGAAATCGACAATACTTTTAATCAATAAAAAATAAGAAGCTATTAATTAACAAAAAACTTCTTTAGACCTATACAAATATTTTTATATAATTCAAAATTTAAAAATAAGAAATTAGTAACACAACTTTTTAATTTGAAATAATAAAAGAATTTTTTCAATGATTTTTCTTCTTTTTATCGCCATTTTGTTTGTATTATAAATTATAAATTAAATTTTGACTCAAAACTTGTGGAATACATTGACGTTTCTTGTATTAATTTTTTAAAAAGAAGCAAGCATAAATAACAAAGTTATGGCGAGATGGAGTAGAAAAAGTATTAATTTTTATAGTCAATACCTTTTTTTATAAATATTTAAAAAACTACTGAAAATATTGACATAGTTGATAGAAAAAAGAATGCGCTATAAAATTCTTTGTTAGAATAAACTTTGCAAATTTATTTTTGAGTAAGTTGAAAAAAAATGATTTAGACAATAGTTAATCGGTGAAATTCGCTTATGCCCTGTTTTTGTTCCGGGATCCTCAATTATTGTTTCATCATTGATAATACTTCTAATGAATAATAAAACAATAACTTGTAAAAACATTGATACAAAAACTGTAAGAGATTTTTTTTTTAAATTGTTTACTTTGTATGGTGACATAAATATTTCAAGTGGTTTCAAGGACAATGTATTAATAATAATGAACCGCGACAGCATGCAAGCTATATGTACGCAAAATTGTAATCATTATTGTTATAAATTGTATTATAAATTTAAAGCAAACATTAATTCATCCATATATAATAAATTTAGTGATTTAAATTGCCGAAATAATACTTTTTTCCTTTATTTTTTAGATGTGTGTGTAAATAAAAAAAATGCATAAAACATCTAACAAAATGAATAATTTAATGTGTAGACGCTATTTTTGATCATTTATATAAATTTAATTTTTATAACGCAAATAATAATCGAATAATTTGAATAAAATATAATATTTTGAAAGAAAAAAATGACACCATGAATATAAAGTAATAATGTTGAATAAATATTAAATAATCATTTAAAATAACTGATAGTGACACTTTTGTTGCATAATATATCTTGATTATGTTTTTAGAACGGATTCGAGAGAGAGCTGTTGTCCTTGTAAGTGATGCTTATTCATCCCTTGATATCACTACACTATCAAAAATGACTGGGTTATCACATATAGAATCTCGTCAAATTGCGGTCGAAAAAGGGTGGAGTATCGTTGATACTATAATAAAGCCTCATAAAGTTTTTAATCAGCAGTGCAGTAATTTTCAAGAAGCAGTAGCAGAAGATCAATTATATAAATTAACACACATCGTATCATTCTTAGAAAATTGATTCAAACTATAACTTTATTTTTTCTTATAACAATAAAGTTAATTATTAACAATGTATAATATATTTTAATTAAATATTTTTATTTGACATTGAAAATACTTAATAGTATATTTAAATTTTTACAAAAAACTATATCAATGACTTTTTTACTTCTATACATGAAAATTGATTTTATTAATTTAAACTTTTTTGTAAATTTAAAACGACACAATAAATACACGAATTTGGTTGACGTTTAGGCTTTAAGAGGTAAAGAGCGCGTTACTTTTTCTTTTTGATTTTCGTTCATTGTTTCGCGTGCAATTTTCCGAACATATTTTTCTGGTTGATTTGTTTTATGAAGTGTAAATATAGTGTGAACTGTAGGTGACGTGATAATGCGAAACAGCGAGGGAGATTGGCTGCTTCATCCATTTATTTAAGATAGCGAATTTACATTTTGTGGCGTTTGTGGTTTTCTATATTTTTAATTTAGTTTTTATTTGTTGATGCATGCAAAGGTTGTAATAAATGATTTGTTTACTAATTAAATTATTAATAGTAATGTTTAAAATAAAAACGACATAAAAAGCAGCACAGATGATGAAATACAATTGCATGATAAAACCAGACGGCACGCGCCTAATGCAGAGTTGCAGGTAAAGATACAATTCTTCAAAAAAAGAAACGCAGTGTCTAGCTTAAATATTACATGGTTTGGTCTTCTGGCGTACCAAGATCAGATTATCGGTTTGCGTTCTCTCGCACATATAGCAAAAGTATGCGAGTCCCAAATCATATTAGCGCAAGTGAAACAGCAATATCTCATTTTTTCCACATTTTTATTAGAATACTATTCCATTTTTCATAAATTACGTTTCATAAATACGGTTATACAATTGAATTTGGATAGTAATTGATGTAGGACGACGTACGGAAGTCGCACTACGACATTGTTTGCGATGTTTTCAATGAACAAAAGCCGTAGACAAAAGAAGTATAAGCCATTATCGAAAGATTAGAACCAATGCGCTCGTTCTGATTCGAGTGAGCAATTATTTAATTTTCAGTAATATCTCACATTTAGTTCCCTTGTGGTTAATTTTATAAATATTTAAAAACCGCCATCCTGTTATAGTAAATTATTGCTAATATCTAATGTTAACTTCCGCTAATTTTATAAATAAATTCAAAAGCACATTACACGAATTATTACATATGTTTAAAGAGGCAATCCAAAAAAATGTTGTTTTAAAATACTTTATACATTTGATGATAAAAATGCTCTAACTTTTTTAAAATAAAAATCAAGTATTCTAAAATGAAACATGTATAAAAAAAATTAAACATTTCTGAAGAAAAAATGCTTCTTCAATAAAAAGTTTGTTTAATAAAACATATTACGCGGTGTTTTATACTAGTAATTTGAGGATGCAGAAGCAAAACTCCTCTGCTTCCTCGAAGCTAGCAAGTTGCTAATTACATTTTAATCAGCCACGAAGGACTGAGAGAAGGCCTAAATAATAGCTACGCATGACAAAGTTCAAAGCATGTGCTTCATTGAGGTGCAATTCTCAATGAGCCCATATTGAGTGTTTTGCAGTGCTCAGATACTCTGCATAGAGTTTCTCCTTTATTCTGTGGGTCCATCAATAACCTGTAACCTCCCAAATAGTAATTAGCTAATGAACATCACAAAGTCAGCTGCACTTGCAAAGAAGAGTGCAGGCTATCACTAGCGTATGAGGAAGAAGGTGACAAGAGGTTAGGAGAAATTACAACAATGCTTGCAGTATATACAGAAGCATCTACGTATCTATATGTTCTGGAGGAGCGTCGCCTTGCTTTTGCTGTTGGTAAACTGACGCTGTATAGAATACTGTCACTGCATCGTCGTTCCAAACGTCTGTCACCGCATAATTTCAATGAAAAACTGGTCAGCTAAGCCTGCTCTAATCACAAATGAAATCACAACACGGCCAAGAAATACTCCACCGCCACTTCCACCCTCAACCACTAACCAACTTTACTCATAAACTTCTTTTCATTTGGCCCACGACAATCATAGCTATTTCAAACCATACTGCCGTAACCCTGGGAAAGCTTCTGAAGTATGCATTTGCTGATTCTTAGTCGTAATCAATATTATATTTATCATATTATTTTAAATAAACCATAATTTATAACAAGAGAATAATTAACTTATTTCATACAGTTTATATATTTAATTAACATTACCTATTCGTATAAGACGATATTACCGATAGCAAAATTAAATGTTCTACTTATACTGTAACGGAGTTTTTCCGTCGGTGCACGTGCGGGACTCTTCTTCGCACGTTCTTTCTGCTACGGATGCAGCTATCCCTTGATGCGGCCTTGAGTGCCGACGGACGTTAGCCGTCGTGCAATGGCACTGTGCTGTGCTGGACCACTTACAACGCAGGATCCTCCTCGGATCCTACTTTCTATAGCGTGGGGACCTTATCTTAAGGTGCTACCGGTAATACTTTTTACCAGGCTGAACTAAATCTTAACCGCTACCGGTGATACTCTCCACCAGGTTCAACTAGATCAGATGCACGTCAACAGAAGGTTGACACGCCAGCGGAGGCGGCGGTATTCAGGAAAGAGACGCTTGAAAGAAGAAAAAGTAATAAGATGCACCCGTTATGCGCAGTCAACTTTTATTGAGTTAATTTTTAAGAAATATTTACATATATAAATGCTTAAATACTAGGCTCTAGTCTCTTGCCAAGGATAACGGCTCAAAATAATATCGCGCGCTATTATTCATAGCGAAACACGCACTGCGCATGCGTGTCGGTCATTCGCCTTGCTATATTAACGTAGCAAGGCGTATGAATCAGCCCTAATACCTCTCGGACTGGTTATCGGTTGGTCGCAGCTTCTCGTGGCCAACCAGGAGACTACGCACTTGTAGTCTCGCGCGCGCGTACACACATACCAACGATTAATCTGTGGCTAAGTGAGAGCTAACCTCTCTCTCTCTCCCTCTCACGCTTTGCAACGGTAATATATAAATATTTCGTGGTCACGCGTGTAAAAGTTATCGCGGCAAGCACGCGAGTTAATAAGTGGCTATTTACCTTTAGCGTAGGTTAAGCTTCCAGCCTTGAAGGATCGTTCTATCGCTTGAAAAATCTCTCGTTGGCGTACTGCCTCCTCCTGCAGTACTTCAGCTGAAGCCTGTCGTAGCCCCCTGGTTTCGCTCTTCGATGGGGCAGGCTGGCGGCCGTAATTGAGCATCGCCGGGCTTGCTCCGACGGCGCTCTGCTCAGTAGTATTAAAGGCGAACACCACTTCAATCAGGTGTTTGTCCTAGTAGTCGTGCGTCTTCTCTAAGCAGGCCACGATCATCGTTTTGATCGTCCAATTGGCCCGCTCGACCTGATTCGCCTGCGGATGGTAGGCCGATGTCGTGGAGTGATGGATACCGTGCTTCTCCAGGTATCTATCGATGATTTGGTTCTTGAACTCCGTGCCATCGTTTAACAGGAACATTTCCAGTGAGCCGAACCGAAGTACGAATCGCTCAATCAGTACCTTGAGCACGGCTTCGGCGTTTAACTTCCACAGCCGGACACATTTGACCCACTTAGTGAATAGATCCTGGAATACCAAGATGTATTCGAAGCCTCTGCGACTGTGAACGAATGATCCCATCACGTCAGCAGCTACTACCTGCCATGGCCGCTCAATGAGCCTCCTTTCCATTCGGCCAGCCGGAGCTTTCTGCTCCACTTTGCTTAGCTTCTCCTGCATCTATTTCAGTCGTTAAAGGTACTACTCGTCCTTGGTACCATCTGCCCAGGATAATGCCGCTATGGCCGGCCCTTCCTCTTCTTCGAACATTCGTGAAAGAGCATCGGACACGTGATTAAGTGCCCCTTTTCTTTGCTCGATGGTAAAGCGATAGCCTCGAAGCTTCAAGGTCCACCACACCAGCCTCCCCGACGGGTTGTGAAAGCTACTGAGCTAACGAAGGATGCTGTGGTCCATTATTACCCTAAAATCGTAGCCCTCGACGTACGGCCTGAATTTCTCGATGGCCCGAACTACGGCGAAGCACTCTCTTTTGGTGACGCTATAGTTTCTCTCAGCTGGGCTTAGGGTACGACTCGCGTACTCAAATGATCGTTCCACCCTATCAATGACTTGGAGCAACACGGCTCCGACTCCCATGTCACTTGCGTCCGTCTGAATGACGAACTCTTCGTTAAACCTGGGACTCTGCAGAATAGAAACAGAAGCTAGTAGTGCCTTTACTTTCTAAGAGGCAGCTTGCTGCTCCTTTCCCCATTCGTAGGCCGTCCTTGTGAACTGAAAGAGTCCGAGTCCGGGCACGGTAAACGCTGTGAGCGGCATCGGCTCTTCCTTCAGCCGTATCTAATGATAGGCGCTGCTCATGTCGAGCGTCAAGATGTATCTCGCCCTTTGCAGCTTGCGCAGGATGCTATCCATCCTCGGCAGTAAATAAGCATCCGGCCGTCATACTGCATTGACCTTCTCGAAGTCAATGTAGAATCTACAGTCTGTCAAGTAAGAGCGTGGTCGTGTTAATTTATGAAAAAATTTATTTGATGAAACTTTCATATTTATATATACATTGTACACATTACAAACAATGATGCAATTCGGTCAATAATGTGTCCAGTCACCACCGGCGTCGATAATTGCCTGGCATCTCCGAGGCATGCTTTCTACTAATTTGACGGCGTATTCTAGTGGCAAGGATCTCCAGATCCGACGAATTTCGTAAGATAACTGCTTCAAAGTGTATGTGCGTCTTCCACGAAGCTTCCGTTTAATATATGCCCACACATTTTCAATAGGGTTTGCATCGGGCGACTGCGACGGCCAATCCAATGTAACGATGCCAGATTGAGTCTTCCACTGAGTACAGAGCTTGCTGCGGTGTTTAGGATCGTTGTCCTCCTGCAGAATCCAATCTTCATTTTTTGTGATGAACCATCGTTTGGCAGATGGCAGTAAAGCCTTTTTGTAGATTTTTATCATTTTCTCGGCATTTAGGTTATCAGTAAAGAAGTGCAAAGTGCCGAATCCCTGCTTTAAGAAGCAGCCCCAAAGATGCACCTTTATTCCATGTTTTACGGTCCGCTGAACAAGCCTATTGGTGGAAGTTGACCAGGCTCGCGTGAGGACAGAACGTGCCCATATAGAACATTCATCAGTAAAAATGACATTTTCAAAATCTCTATCAATATTCTCATGCGCCCAAGCGAGTCGCTTTGTCACATGTTTTTCAGTCAACAGAGGCTTCTTCATTGTGTTGCGCCATTTCAGATGATGAGTACGAAGATGGGTTCGGATAGTTTCGTAGGATATATCTAAACCTTTTGCCATTAATTTTGCTTGTCCTTGCCGCAGTGTTAAAGCAGGATTCCGCGAAAACAGATTCACTATTCTTTTTTCATCTTTTTTGTTCACTTTTCCTATCGAGCTACGTTCTGGTAAATCATCGACATTTTTAGCCACTTTATATCGCTGTATCCACTTCTGTACGAATGCTTTCGACTTTCTTATATATTTAGCAGCCGCTGATTGCGACATTTTGCGACCTTTCGGGTGGATGCAAAGGAACACAGCCTCGTAGCGCGACGCGTACTTAGCACTCATGGTGTTTTACGTGATTCTCTTTTAAAAGATCAACGACAACTGAATCTTTGTTGACAATGCATCAAGGAAAAAGCTTCCCTCTATCGGCTCGCGAAAGAATTAGAGCAAAATCTTACATTACCTGTCGGTGAAGTCGACCATACTCTTACTTGACAGACTGTATATTTGCTGTATGCCTCTTTTATCATCACGACTGGACTCGACCAGCCGCTTTGTGGAGGCTCGATGATGTTGCCCCCTAGCATCTCTTTTGTCTAGGCATGCACCTTCTCCTGGATCTTCGGGGAGTACATATATGCCCTTTGCTTAATCGGTCGAGCATTGCCGAAGTCGATTGCGTGCTCGATCCAATCCATACACCCCAGGGTTGCTGGCTTCTTTGCCAGCATTTGATCCAGGAGCCTCTGGAGCTGTTCTTGCTCGAGGGCTGCACGTCAGCCAGGCTTATGGATCACACAGTTGGATTGCAGGCTGTCTCTAGCGAAGCCAGCTCCTTTCTGGCTTCTTGTAGGAGCAGCTGGTTCTTCACTGGATTGAGGATTGCGTTAAATCCCCGAATGAAGTTGACACCGAGGTAACAGTCTGCTGGCAAATTGGTCAAAATTTCCACGTTGGTGTCCTTAATCACGCCGGCTACCTCGAAGGGCAGTTAGACGAACTCAACTATGGGAGTATAATGACCGTTTTCTACGATCGCTCCCTTCCCTTAGCTCGGTGTGACCGCGCGTCCACATGCCATAGCTATTTGTAAGCCTACGGCATTCATCACGGTTTGTGACGCGCCCGAGTCATACAGTGCGCATAGAGTGTACCTTCGTACGCTCACTTGCAGCCACCACCTAGCACCTTTCGAAACATGCTGTTCTTGGTGGTCCAGCATCAGCTCAAGCGCGGGCTTAACGCTCGCGAGCTTGTCGGTAGCAGCCCCTTCAAGAACTTGAATCCCAAACTCAGTGAGGAAGGGCGTAGGGATCTTGTCTACGCTCTTCCCTGGTCGTTTCCCGAGCAGTCCCGGCAGAACCTTCGGATTATGTTAGGTCTGCCGCAGCCGCGACAGTTGATCTCCTTGGTCTGCTTTGGCTGCTTGCTCTGGTCTTATTTCTTCTTCTCCCCTACTCCTTTTGGGAGACGTCAACTTTGGGCTGCTTGGGCGGGAGCGTGATCTTATCTGCTTCCTAGCGCTTCTTTTCCTTGGTGGGCTTCTCCTGCCTTCCCGGCGTTTCGTGTCCGCCATAAGGCTCGTGTGTTGCACAAATGCCTCCATCACTTGCGTCAACGCCTTCGTCATCTGGTCGATCGGCGATACCGGCTGATCGACTTTGGCAGTAGCGACCGCTACCTTGTTTGCGCCTACTTTCGCGCCGACCTTCTGCTGCGTGCTCTTGGTCAAAGTCCTCGTGCGATAGGCCGCCTCGGGCACTATCGCATGATTTGGGGAAACGGGCGTTCTGTTGCCTAATTCCCTTTCGAGTATTAACTTGGCCTCAGCCGCACAGTCTATTAATTCATCGACCGTGGGGCACTTCGTGCGAGTAACTATCTTCTTGATTTGCGGGAGCAGTTTGTCGTGGAGACTATCTATAAAATATTGCTTCTAGGCACGTTATGTACGTGCGTGCTGGCTTGTCTGCTTGCTGGAAGCAGCAGCTGGCCTCATGCCTCAGCTTCTCTTGGATGTGCGCCCTCGAGCCCCATTGTGCACGCGCAGCCTGACAGAACGCCTCCTAGGACTGCCATTTATGCTTGTGACCCACGTACCTTATTTCCGCGATGCCACTGAGCAATGCGGGTAGTGACGCCAGCATTTTTGTCTCACTGAGTCCTGCGGCGTTTTTCACTTCTTCGACCTAGTGAAAGAATGGGTCAATGTTGTCGGTCGGCTATTTACGGAACGAGATGTTCCACCGACCAACTATTCTTTCAGTATCCCTCGTGCCCGTCATTCCTGTATTGCATCACGCACTGTTACCCTGCGCCTTACATTTCTCTCTCCTTCAGGCTCCATTAGAGCCGAATTTGGGGTATAGCGAGCCGGCAGTAGTCCTTGTGGTGTTCTCGCTCTTTCTGGGACTGCTGTGGTTTTACACGTAGTTGCACGTACAAGGTGTGATAAAAAAATAAGGTGAATTTTTTTTTTTTATAAAAAATATTCATTTATTTATCTAAAATTATGTTATCTCCTTCAAAATAATCCCCCTCTGATACAATGCGCTTGTGCCAGCGCTTTTTTCAGTCGTCAAAACACTTCTGAAATGCACTTTTAAGTATTGCCTTGAGTTCCTTCAGCGATGCAGCCTTAATCTCCTTAATCGTCGCAAATCTTCGTCCTTTCATGGGCCTTTCAATTTTGCGAAGAGGAAAAAGTTGCAGGAAGCCAAGTCTGGTGAATACGACGGCAGAGGCATAATGGTAGTATTGTTTTTGGCCAAAAAACTACTCACTAGTAACGACGTTTTAGAACGAATTTCGCTGACACACGTGCCACACCCAAAACATCCGTTAAAATCGATTGGCATGAGCCAAACGATATGTTAAGATCACCAGCTACGTCTCTAATCGTGATTCGACGATTTTTCGACACAATTTCTTTTACTTTCTGAACATTTTCGTCGGTTTTTAACGTGCTGGGGCGTCCGGAGCAAGGTTTATCGTTAACATTTTCTCGGCCCTCTTGAAATAACTTATACCACTTATAAACATTTTTTTGCTCAGAGTTGACTCACCGTATGCCGCTGTCAACATTTCAAGTGTTTTTAAGCACTTAATACCATTTTTTATACAAAAATTAATTTAAAGTCTTTGGTCCATTATTTTTAACAGCAAAAATTCGCCGAGCACGCAAACACGAGTCTAACCTTTATGCCTCTAACATAAAAACAACACATGTTATATTGTCGAAACTGAGAACATATGATCGTGACCAGTGTACCAACATAACATAAAAAAGTGTACAAAGCGCGCGAAATTCAAAAAGTCACCTTGCTTTTTAATCACACCTGGTAAGCCCGTCCTGGAAATTTACGTGGCCTGGCGCTTTGTTCTTGCGCCTAGCCTGCAGCGAGAAAGACGCTCCCGTCGCCTCTCGCTGTGGTTAGTGCGTAGGGCCTGGAGTGCCCTCGATGCGCGTGGACGACGAACTAGGTTTCGGATTTGCAACCTCGTTGAGTACGCAAATCCCGTACCTGCCTCTGCATTTCCTGCATACACGTGACCATTTCTTTTATGGTCCGTGTGAGGCTTTCGATGCGTTCCTCCATCATTAACTCTCAGCTTATTGGTAGCAGGTGATTCATCTCCGCCACCTCCTGTTCGTGGTCTATTGTTGTTGGATACGGGCGTTCTGCCTCATCCTCCAACAAAATTGTCAGCCGATGAGGCTCTTCTCGGTCTTAATCCCCTGACGTTGCCGTTGTGCTTGCCCTCTCTTGGCAAGCTCAGAGCACAAAGCTTCGTCTCGCTTTGGCTCTAGCTGCTTGGACTGCCTATCCTTCCCCTGCAGCCTCTTCTTGAAAATCGGCGGCTGTCTAATTATCCAGCAGCCAAATGCTTATCCAGCCAACTCTTACCATTCTAGGCCTATCTGGCCTGAGCCTTAGAGCGTGGAGGGTTTCTTCTACTTCCTCAACCTCTATTGCGAAGAGCCATTGGTCTACCTTTTTGACCTGCTCTGACGCCATTTTAATTTGTTATTTCTTTTTCGCACGCTAAATACAGTAAATTTCTCAGTTGCAACATCGTGAGTACTGCAACGCAATAAAATATATAATGAATCAATAAATAAACAAATTAATAATTAAATAAATATATATCATAAAGTATTTTGTATGAGAGGGATTTACCTCGTCCCTTTACTCACAATACCGCACTGGCACTAGCGTGGCTGTGGAGAGTCAGGCTCTCCCTGACCTCTGGGCTTGCTTGAGCTTAAGTATACAAGAAACAGAAACAAAAAACAAAAGAAAAACTTTTCTTTTTGTGCTGCTTGGTCCTTTCGGCTCTTTTAACTTCATTTTTACTAAAGTCCCCTTTGCCACGCCAGGGATACTTTTCTTCCGCACCTAATTGCCTACTCGCACGCTTTTGTGTGTGTTCGCTTCGGCTGTGCCTTCTGCGGACGCTCTGGGTCTATTTTTCTTCTCTGCGCAAGCCCTCTACGATTGCGCGTCCCGAATCTACCTACACACGTTCTAGGCGTCAGTTGTAACGGGGTTTTTTCGTCGGTGTACATGCGGGACTCTCGTGCACGTGCGCTCTGTTGCGGACGCAGCTAATCGAATAATGCAACTGTCTTTTCTTTAAAAAAAAAATATATATATATACTGTTACAAACATATATAAAAAGATTTTTACAGAAATATTTGCAATAATGTTTCACGATAGCAAATCTACTAATAATTTAAATTTGGACTGATTATGTTCTTTTTCATTATTGATTAAAATGTTAAAATATGATGGCAATATGTATAACGATTTTTTTCGAAACAAAAGATAAAGCACTGTGTAATAATCTTTATTCCATTTCTTTTTTTTTTTTGTACTCAAACAGTTTCATTTTTAAACAGTTAAAATAATTTTAAATTATAAACAAATCATTTTATCCTTTTATAATTAGGATGATCGTTTAATACAAAACTAAACTGCTAAAGGTTAATCTAGTTGAAGTAATTTGAGTAATTTAAATTAAAAGTCTTAAGTAATTTAGTAAGTACTTGAGTAACAAAAAAAGAAAGAGAGAGAGAGACCAAGGCAGTCATACGTAAATCAAATAGAAGTAAGAGATGAGGTTTATGAAGTGTTATTATTATTTCAATTTTATTCTTATGTTTACGTCTCTATTTGTATGCATACAATCTATTTACACCAGAGAGTAACGGGACACCAGAGAGTTGAGCGTGGGAGCGAGAGACAAAAAGAGATAATATTTATTCATATTATATAAGAGTAACCCTTTACGATTTTTTACCCTGTTTTATAGCGTTTTTAAAGAAAAACTTTAAATGACGCTTTTTTGGGGTGTTTTATATTAGAGACTATGCCTAGTTTACTAAATTCTTTTCATTTTTCTATATTACGGGTAAAATCTCAATCAAAACTTATACTCATTTATAAAAATATAGCAAGCATTTTTTAGACATAATAACGCGATTCATCATTTTTTTAGTATTTAATGACTTTAAACCCTCTCTAAAATAAGGTTAAAAATTTTCCTAAGTGTCTGTTGCCTTCACGTTGCTGAATAATCTCATTCAAACTATAGTGCATGTCAATGCAGGCCCTAATTTCAGTTTAAGAAATATTATTCTACATTTCATGATCATCAATTTGGCAGTCAATTATTATTTATTTATTGTTATATATACTGGGTGAGTCATTTATTTTAGCACAACGTTATAACTTCTTGTAACGGCATTATTTCAAAAAAAGGTTTTAACAAAACTATTATGGTTCCAAAGAGGCAAAATGATGGTAACCTTAAATTTGACCTTGAGCTTAATTTTTCAAGTCATTAGAAGGTCCAATTGGTTTTTTCAAATAGAAACCCCTATTCTTGATCCTGAAAATAAAAAAAACGGAAAATTACACGTTTGAGTACCAGGCTGTTCAATAAGTTTTGCGGTTCGATAAGAGAGGGTGTTGCTACTAGCCTAAATTTTTTTTTGTTATGTTGGTACACTCTTTATAAGAACGTATGTTAAGTTTCATTTCAATCTGTCAATTCATTCTTTGTTTACAAGCCATTAGGTATCGACGTGTCACAGTATTTTTTTACAATGGAAAAAATCAAGTATCGTGCAGTGATTGAATTTTTATTTTTGGAAGGTTTAAAAGCAAAGGAAATTTATGAACGAATGTTGAAAGTGTATGAGGACTCTTCGCCTTTAATTAGTACAGTAAAAAGATGGGTTGCTGAATTTAAACGTGGTCGTACAAGCCTTGAAGACGATCCACGTCAAGGACGTCCAAAAACAGCAACAACACGAGAAATCGTAGAAAAAATACAAGATATCGTATTGGAAAATCGTCGAGCGACTGAAAGAGATTTAGTAGAAGCTCTAGGCATCTCATTGGGCAGTGTAAGCAATATTTTGACTGAAGTATTGGGTTTCAGAAAGCTGTGTGCACAATGGGTGCTGCATTCGCTAACAATGGAACAAAAACACATTCGAATGCGACTTTCTCAGCAACATTTAGAGCGTTTTCGAAAGGATGAAGTGGATTTTGTGCGTCGATTCATCACTATGGATAAGACTTGGATCTATCACTATGATTCTGAATCAAAACAAGAGGCTAAAGAGTAGTGTAAACCTGGTTCTTCGGCTCCGAAATGAGTTCGTGTCCAGAAATTGGCCAAGAAGGTGTTAGTATCAGTTTTTTGGGATGCGAAAGGAATTTTGTTTGTTGATTACTTGCAAACAAGTAAAACAATAAATTCTGAATTTTATTGTAGCCTTTTAGACCAGCTGAATGAAAAAAATTCATGAAAAAAGACCTGGTTTGCAGAAGAAAAAAATCCAGTTTCATCAGGACAATGCACCGTGTCACAAGAGCATTTTGACAAATGCTAAAATCCATGAATTGAAGTTCGAATTGTTAGAGCATCCACCTTATTCACTAGATTTGGCCCCTAGCGACTTCCATCTGTTTCCAGACCTAAAAAAATTTATGCATGGAAAGCGTTTTTCATCAAATGATGAGGTTATAACAGATGTGAAAGCGTATTTTGCAGCCCTTCCAGATTCTCACTTCAGGGATGGAATTTATAAATTGGAATCTCGTTGGAACAAGTGTATTGATGTTTAGGGTGACTATACTGAATAATAAAGTGTATTTCAAACCATAAAATTGTGTTTTTCTTATCGAACCGCAAAACTCATTGAACTGCCTGGTATGATCTGAACTATTTTAAATTTTCGAAATGGCATATCTAGGATGGCAGAAGATTTTTGATAATCAACAAATTCAAGCCGGACTTGGTTTTCGTGAGTTTTTAAGGTCGTTGATCATGAATCGGTAGTTAAATTTACAAAATTCAAAATGCCAAATTGACTTGGTCTACCATCTTAGATTCGCCGTCTTGAATAATTCGTGATCAGAGATCCACATGTAAAAAATTGGTTAAAATCTAATGTTTATGTTTTGTTTTAGAAATTACTACTTTTAGCACTGAGGGTGCTTATTTTGAGTGAGTCCCCCTTGCCTCTTACTATTAGAGTGCTTGTTTTACTATGAAGTTTCTTGCCTCTCACTGTGGTGTTTCGGAAAATAATTATAACAAATGTTTAAAATGATTACTTCCTTCTTTAACACATTTGTTGATACTATGCGTGAGCAAACGGAGCGAACAAGTCACTTTGTCCCGCTCAGTTACGTTCATTTTACTTGTACGTGTCTGATGGTTTTTGACCGTCTCCACAGTTCGGCAAGATACCTGCGCTTGATTTGGAATCGATAATTAAATCGATGTGCTGACTTCCGCATTAGTTGATGCGCGTCTGTAAACAAAGTTTACATCGGCTGCGGGTTTTAGGTTAAGGCAGTTATCCGGTGTAATATGTTAAAAAGATAGTTTTTTTTTTTTTTTTTGTATAAATTGATTCCTAAACATGTGTAGAATATGCTGGTTAAACTGATTTTTCGATATTCAGAGTCGTTGGAAAGTTACAGCAGTAAAAGTGTAGGTGTTCGGGCCGCTCGGTCGAGCGCTCGGCGCCGAGTCGACAGGGCGGGGTACCGAGCCTCTTGTGAAGCTTTGGTTTCTTACCTGAGACCTTTCAATACAAATGTACACTAAAATATACATACATATATATATATATATATATATATATATATACATATAGGGTCATCAAAAAGTATCAGACCCCCCCCCCTATCAGCGAAAATATGCGTTTTTGAGAGAAGTGTTTTTGATAAAAGTTTGAGGGTTGTGAACGAGGATCTGAATGGAGACCTTAAAGCTGACCTTGGCGTTGACCTTCAAGGATATTTCAATGTCAACTTTTATTTTTCGAATAGAAAGCCTTATTTTTGATACCGCCAATCAAAAGAACGGAAAATTTTACGTTTAAATATGCATCAAGGTCATGTAACCAGATGACCGTTAAAGTCATTCTAGGGTCGTATAAACTCAAAGAAGATTTAGACGGCTGATCAGTGAAAATATGCGTTATGCAAATTTTTGCAAATCCTTGCAAACTTGCGAAACTGCCAAATTTTTCTAAATTGGGCAATTTATGAAAATTTGTGAGAATTCGCAAAAATATGCAGTTTTCAAAAGTTTTCAAAAATTTGGAAAATTTTGCACCGATTTGTAAAACTGAGCAATTTCTGAGATTTTGCAAAACATTGCAAAACAGAATTTTAGACACATTTGCAAATAATTGCAAAACTAATCGATATTCTAAAAATTGCAAAATTGCAGATATAACCAATAAACTATTTTCTTTTTTAACGCATATTTTCGCTGATTACAGCCGTTTCAACCTTGTTTGAGTTTATACGACCCTAGAATGACCTTTAAGGTCATCAGATTACATGACCGTGATGCATACCTGAACGTAAAATTTCCGTTCTTTTGATTGGCGGTATCAAAAATAGAGCTTTCCATCAAAAAAATTTAAGTTGACATTCAAATGACCTTGAAGGTCAACGCCAAGGTCAGCTTTAAGGTCCTTATTCAAATCTCCGTTCATAACCCTCAAACTTTTATAAGAAACATTTCTCTTGCAAACGCATATTTTCGCTGATAGGGAGGGGGGGTCCGATACTTTTTAATAACCCTGTATATACAGGGTGGTCCGTTTAATCTATCTGTCGAAATAACTTCAAAAGCAGATGGTTATATTAAAAAATGTTTCCGACAAAAGTTGTAGGTGTTGAAGAGGGTCGTCCAAGGCTGACCTTGGCGTTAACCTTGAGGTCAAATTTGAAGGTTATTTGAGGGTCAAATCGCTAATTTTGAATGAAAATCCCAACTTTTCATTACAGATTCTGATTCTGCATCGTAAAGTATAAAATTTGTCTCAAATATTTTTTTCGATGCGTGACAGATGGCGCTGTAATTGGCAGTTCTAATCTATCGATGCGAATATCTTAACAACTACGCATCTGAACAGGTAGAAAAGGAAAATTTGTTAATCTGGATAGGGAACATGCAATGACACCACAATCGATCCCCCCTCTAACCCCCCGTATGGAGCGATTTTAACTTAAAAATCTAAAATTTGTACCCCAATTTAATATTGCAGATTCTGGTTCTGCGTCAAAAAATATGAAAATTTTGTTTAAAATATTTTTAAGATTCGCGACATATGTCGCTGTAGTCGAAAAAATTAAAAATGCGTACAAAAATCGTTACCGAATTAGAATTTCTCGAGGAATACACATCGTGTTCTGCAAATTACAATTCTGTGGATAAATACGTTTAGAAAAATCTGTTTTGATAAATATGTTTATTCTACTTTTAGCGTTACCCGGGGACAACGACGTGGACGTAGTAAAGTCATGTCTCCATGGGGTGCTTTTTTAATGTGAGTCCCCTTGCCTCTCACAATTCGGCCTTTAGAACTAACAACGAAGATGCAATTCAAAATTGTCTCTATTTCCCTATTAACACAAGTTTGATCTTTTATGAAAGTTGTCCACTGTTTGTAATAACACAGTCCGAGGTATTGCCGCACAAGCTGTTCGTATACGTTCTTTTATATCATCACGCGTCGTCGACCGCTGTGCGTAAACGCAATCTTTCAACATCACCCATAAGTAAAAATTAGTTGATGTTAAATCGGATGAACGGGAAGGCCATTGAAATGGTCCACCGCTTCCAATCCATCGATTGGGGTATTGCTCATTTAAGTGATCTCGTACAATGCGTGCAAAATGTGGAGGTGCATTGTCTTGTTGGAACCACATCCCTTGCTTGGTTCCTAGATCCACGTTCTCCATTAAATCAAACAAATCACTTTTGAGAAACTGCAAATATCTTGCAGCAGTTACATTATCATCGAAAAACTGGGGGACAATTAAGCACCCGTTTATAATACCACACCAGACCATTACAGAACATGTTGATTGTCAATAGATCCATGCCAGTGAGGATTAACGTCTGACCAATAATGACTGCTGTGTCTATTTAAATGCCCAGTGCTTTGGAAGGTAGCTTCGTCAGAGACAAGGACGTACCTAAAAAGTTGGTTGTTACAATGAATCTTTCGCAAAACCCATTGACAGAACCGAACACGTGCTACCATATCAGCTGGTGTAAATGCTTGCGTTAATGCAATATGGTAAGCATGATACTTTGTTGCCTTCAAAATTTTTAGCACTACTGACCGAAATATGCCTGCTACTCGTTGTATTTGATGGCTACTAATATTGGGATTTATATGCATATGTGCAAGAACAGTAATGGCACGTGCGTCATTTTCATCATATTCGTGATGAGGGCGTTCACGTGTCATTCTCCCTTCTTGAGCTGTTGCAGACAGATCACGAATGGTTACCCTGTTGGGATGTCTTCTATTCGGAAAACGTTGCGCATAAAGTCGTGCATCAGCTGTAAATTTATTTCGAGTTACGCTTTAAACCATAATTATGTCAACAATTTCTGTAGGAGTAAAATCCGACATGTTTACCCCAAATAAATTACCTACGTATTGGAAAGTATGGCGGCTATTGGAAAAACTATCAAGTTTTTCAATTAATGTTCTTAATGAAAGTTCTGACAGTGAAGTGTGACCGCACTAATAAATCGAAGTCCGCAGTACGGCCACAGTAGCGCAACTTTATTTCTTAAACGATTAAAAGTATGAAACGTAGAACAATGATCCGAAGCCAGAATAATAAGTCTCTGCGATTCTGAGTCTTTTTAGGAAGAAAAACGAATCAAGTTGTTATTTTCGGTTACTAATGATTTTCATGGACATTTTTACTCGCTGATTTTGCCAATGTAAACTTCTTTCTATGCGTCAAAACCTAATTCGAATTTTCGCGCTGTCAACTTCCGAAATTCTTTGTCAGCCCAGGCACCGGCATTCTAAAAAACGAAATATATCGAATGTAATAAAAACGATTGTTATCCAGACTCTATTGAAACACGAGTGGCAACCATTTATAGTAAATTCATGTACAATATCTTTCTTCAAATCGCGAATGCTGTTTAATTCGAAAATTTCCAAATAACAATAAAGTTACGGAATTGTTATGATCTCCCGGCATTTTCAGTTATATTTCTTATTTTTCAATAGCATCTCCCTATAGTACATAAACGAGAATTGTAACTGCTTTCTAGATTTCGATGTCTGCCTGATGTGCGTCAAAGGTTTTCGTCGTTCAGGTCGATAGCTTCATATTTTTCGGAGTCCAGAGATCAACCTTAAAGGTCATCTAAAGGTCTTTCCATTTGACCTTAAAGTGGACCATCAAGATCATCTCAAGGTCATCCTAGGTTTGACCGTAGAATGGCTTTGTAAGTCATTATCGATTTGACCTTGAAAAATCATTTCAAGATTAAATGGGGATGACCTTGATCTTCAGGTTTAATCCCTGGAGGTCAAGGTCGACCTGGACGACGAAACGCTACTGTGCGGGATATCGCATCCTATAGAGCAGTCAACTTTTTTGTACATATACGCTCAATGGCGCATGTACACGTGATGTGTTGGCAGCAATAATGGATTTCAGTTTCTCTAAGAGCGTCGGCTGCACAGATCGGGCCCATTGCAATGAATTAAAGCGTTGGAAAATTTAGCATTGCAGCTTCAGTAGCCTGGTTCTAAAGGCCGAATTGTGAGAGGCAAGGGGACTTACATTAAAAAAGCACCCTATGGGGACATGATTCCACTACGTCCTCGTCGTTGTCCCCAGGTAACGCTTAAAGTAGAATAAACAATTTTATCAAAACAGATTTTTTTTTAACGTATTTATCTACAGAATTCTAATTTGTAGAACACCATGTGTATTCCGTGAGAAATTCTAATTCGGTAACAATTTTTGTACGCATTTTCAATTTTGTTGATTACAGCGACATCTATCACGAATCTAAAAAATGTTCCGAACAAAATTTCCATATTTTCCGAAGCTCGGGATAAGCTCAGTTGATTTCATCACGACAAGCTAATGTTAGCACCAGAAGTACAAACAGCTATCAAGCCTGTGTACAAGAGATACTTATCAAGAGATGAATTGTTGACCTGATGTTTAGGAGCAGAGACGCAGAACAATAATGAATCTCTGAATTCTTTGATCTGGACTTTCACTTCAAAACATCTTCACTCTGGCGCTAAAATCGTTGAAATTGCAAAATTTTTGGCTACGATTATCTTCAACGAAGAATTTCATGGAGTGATAAAAGTATTGGCGACAATGGGATCTTCAATTGGCCACGTAACGCATGTTTACGTGCAGCGCCGTGATAAAGCACGTATCGCTCGCTCCGAGCGGCGCGTGAGCGATGTCGTAAAACAAACGAGAATTGAAGCATTAGCAGAGCAAGTGGCTTTAACCCTGCTGCTACCAAGCGATTGCGCCAAAATGTGATCGCTGTAAACGGAGCGCGTTACTGAGTAGTTGATTAACAAAAGTATCTCATGTAAAGTATACAATAAAAGTACTAGTGTATATATATACTAAAAGTATATATGGTATAAACGTATATGTACGCTCGTCGTACCCGCGTGTCCACTTTTCCAAAGCGTATATATATACGCTCTTTGTATATGAACGATCATTCTTCGAGAGCATATATATACGCCAATCGGAGCGAAAGGGTTAAGGGACTTTCAAGAGGAAGAAAAAGGAATTCTCTACGGATTGGGCATCGCAGATTAACGGTGAGTAAGTAACTCATAGTCTAAATCGTATTTGAATTTTTAAACGCGTTTTTCTCAACACTGCATTTTTAACTTACCTCCGCGATATCTCAAAAATGGTTTGTCCGATTGCTTTAAAATGTCAATGGCAGATTCGGCACGCGTACTATATAGTTGTCGATTAAACTTACACATCGTTTAATAAGTCCCGAGACTAACAACGAAAACAACATTTTTTTTTCAGAAATCATTTTTATTCATCAATATAATATCCTTTTAGAGTGATACAATCTTTCCAACGCCTTCCCAACATTTCTATACCATGTTTATAGAAGGATTTATCCTTTGCTTCAAAATAGGCTTCAGTTTCGGCAATGACCTCCTCATTCGAGCCAAATTTTTTTCCCTGGAGCATTTTTTTGAGATCAGCAAAGAGCCAGTAGTCGCTGGGGGCTAAATCTAGCAAATACGGGGGATGGGAAAGCAAATCAAAGCCCAATTCGTTCAATTTTGCCATTGTATTCATGGACTTGTGGCATTGTGCATTGTCTTGGTGAAAAAGGATTTTTTTCTTCTTCATGTGCGGTCGTTTTGTTGCGATCTCCTCCTTCAAACGTACCAACAAGTCAATATAATAATCACTGTTGATCGATTCACCTTTTTCCAGGTAGTCAATGAAAATCGCGCCATGTGTATCTCAAAAAACAGACGCCATAACTTTGCCAGCAGACTGCTGCGTTTTTGGACGCTTTGGGCGGCTTTCGCCAGCCATGCGCCACTCAGATGATTGCTGATTCGACTCCGGAGTGAAATGATGTATCCATGTTTCATCCATAGTCACGTATCGACGCAGGAAATCCTTTTTATTGCGAGTAAATAGCGATAAACAGCTCTCTGAATCGTCGACTCGTTGCTGTTTTTGTTTCACTGAAAGCAATCGCGGCACCCATTCGGAAAAAACCTTTTTCATGCTCAATTTTTCATGAAGGATTGTAAATACGCTTTCAGATGATATCTGTGTCATTTTTGCAATCTTACGGACCTTCACTTTGCGATTTTTTATTATAATTTTTAACAATTCACGCACATTTTCCTGTGTAACGGCTTCTAATGGCCTACCCCAACGTTCTGCATCGTTTGTATCCGTAGGACCACGTTTAAACTACTCTAACCTCGATAACTCTGCTGTCTGTGATCTGATCGATGGTGAAATTTTTACACGTTTCATGTGAAGGTTCGCACTCTATGGAAACGTGGCCAGTTTGGTACTACTAGCACCATCTCTGGGTTAGTCTCGGGACTTATTGAACGATGTGTTAACATAATGCAGACATTCCGAGCCGTTTTTTTTTCATAACAAAATGATCCAAAAAAAAAACATGAAATTTAAAAATTAATTTTTAAAAACATGTCAACTATTTAATTCTTTATATTTTTGAATGATCCTAGTTTATTCGCTAGCAACAGTTTTACAGATTGAAATGCCGTTGGTTTTTTAATTTCAGATAAGTTGATCAGCCAGGAGCATGGAGGTCGTTGTCGCACTTCTTTTCGAGATGAATGCCTTCGGAGTAGTGGAACACAGATTTTGATAAAGATTTTGGCCTAGTAATTGTCTTTACCGTTTTTATATTCTTCTTATTGGGCTTCTTGATCCTCTTCTAACCAATACATACATTTTTCAATTATTATAATCTGACATTTTCTTCTTTTTCAGATACGACGAGTGACAGCGAAGGACAATCACTGGGGGGCGAAGCATAGTGTAAAACAAGAATGGTATCGAGGGAATCTACGAAGAAGATTTAGGTGAGTATAAATGCAATTATAGATTTTAAACGACTTTTTCTAATTATTTAGGATGTTTTACAGGTACTCAGAGGAAACAAGGCAGTGGAATAGGCTTAAACAAGACAGACAATGCACTAGCGAGCATCCAGCCACATGCAAGCGTCACTGGAGTTTATATTCAGTCTTCAGCATAATTTTCAATCAATATTTGGATTAATCTATCCTTTTTTTTTATTTAAATTATTTATTAAATGTTTTGTCTTTGAATAATAAAATACATTTGTTTCAGACTCAAGATGATAAATTTATGTATTATATATAAATATACAGAGTGAGCCATTTAAAGTGACCCATCCGAATTTCTCCGTTGATAAGCTAGATACATAAAAATGTTTAAGACAAAAGTTGTATAGTTTCGAGGGGGACATAAGATGGTACAATTGGGTTGATCTTAAAGAGTAATTTAAAGGTCACATGAAGGTTACCTTAAATTTCTTAATGAAACCTACTATTTCTTGTTACATATTCTTGTAGGTTATCTCGAGAGCTCCCTAAAATACTATAATTAAATATTTTTTCATAGAGTAATTTTCGAATTATGAGGCTTCAAAGCAGTACTTTGCCGCACTGTTTGTTTAAATGCAATTATCTTACTTTTAGCATTAACCAGAAACAACGACGTGGACGTAGTAAGTTCTGTTACCTTTGGGGTGCTTGCTTACTGTGAGTCCCCTTGCCTCTCACATTTGGGGTGCTTGCTTACCGTGAGTCCCCTGGCCTCTCACGTCGGGGTGCTTGTTTACCGTAAGTCCCCTTGCCTCTTACTATTATAACAATTATAATTATTAACCACGAAGCAAATATTTGAAGTTACCTCTATTGGCTTTAAGGCATAAATGTAATCGCCTCTGGAAATGTTGTACTGTTCTTAGTAAAGTTTCTCTTGGAATCGCTGTGCAAGCTCGACAAATACGGTCTTTCATGTTTGTTTTAGTTGTTGGCCGTTCTGCAAAAACAACATTTTTTAAGTAGCCCCATAAATAAAAATCTGGAAATGTGAGATCTGGTGAGCAAGGAGGCCAGTAAACTGCACCTCCTTGTCCGATCCACCTCTCATTGTAGTTATAATTTAAGAAGTCACGTACTATTCGTACAAATTGTGGTGCTGCACCATCTTGCTAGAGCCACATTTTTTGTCTTGTAGCTAAAAGAACATCTTCTAACAATTCTGACAACCGATCTCTTAGCAACTCCAAATAGTTATCTCTATCAACATTTCTCTCAAAAAAATAAGAACCAATAAAATAACCATTGAGTATGCCACACCATACCATAAGGCTCCATCGATTTTAATGGTCTACAGGTATGTGCCACTGGGGATTTCGATTTGACCAATAATGAGAATTGTGACTCTTAAGTTGTCCATCACTACAAAATTTAGCCTCATCAGAAAAAAGTACAAACCTAAAAAAACTAGGATCATTTGCTATCATTCTTAAAGCCCATTGTCAAAATTCAATACGCATTTGAATATGATGTGGCCTTAACTTTTAAACCAAAGTTACGTGGTAGGCATGATATCTAAGAACATTTAGGATTCTTAAAACCGTTCTTTGTGGTATACCAACTTCTCTTTCAATTTGGCGACTGCTAATATGAGGGTCAAAATGAATAACTGCTAGGATAGTCACAGCGCGAGCATCGCAAGCTATTTCGGTTACTCTACATATTATCCTATGATTTGGGTGTCTCATAATTGGAAAGCGTTTAGCGTACCGTCTTGCTGCTGCACAAAAATTGTTATGACATTCCCCTAATACCGTTCAAATATCAACAATTTCATTAGGCGGATATTCAGGCATGTTTACATACGGATAAAGATTGAATTTTACGAAAAAAGCTTGGTTACGTACAAATGTTTACATACGGACTCTCCTAGCCTGTGATCGGCGGAGATCGAACCCAACGGAGCCGCTCAGGAATTCTCTGTGACTAACAATTGCTCATAACATATGCGGAGCTAGTGCAATTGTTAGCCGCTATGTGGCGCTTCTAGTGTTAACGTGAGCCCCCTCCCGGTATCTGGCGGTCGAGCTAGTTGACCCCTCACGTGCGCTGCGTTTTGGCTCTTTATTTGATCGCGCGCGTTCGTCCAAAAGTGCGTGACACAATTGGCCATACGGAAGATGAACGGGATTCGTCGAGCTTGCACAGTGATTCCATGAGAAACCTTGCTAAGAACAATACAACCTTTCCAGAGGCAATTAAATTTATGCCTTGAAACCAATGGAGGCAACTTCGAACATTTGCTTCGTGGTTAATAATTATAATTGTTATAATAGTGAGAGGCAAGGAGACTTACGTTAATCAAGCACTCCAAAGGGAACAAAATTCTACTACGTCCACGTCGTTCCTGGATAGCGTTTAAAGTAGGGTGATTCGTATTTCTAATGCATAACATGCATAACTACAGAGATTTGGGTGAAAAGTTGATTTGACTTTCGAATAATATCTAAAGATCAACTTAAGGGGAGGTTCTCATCAAGCACGACCAAAAAATCGATTTTTTTTTTTTGCTTAAAAAGTTGGCAAATGTCTCGTGGAATACGCTCGTGAAACTCGTTTTGCCGAATTCAATTTATTTTTAAAGTTATAGTCAAAAAACCGAAGTCGTCTTTTTACGTACTAAATCGCGTACTAAAACTTTAAACGCGTTTTTCTCGAAACCATATTTTTTGAGACGGGCGGCAAGATATCTCAAAAACTATTATAGATATGTAGATGAATTTTTTATTTTAGAGGTAATTAAATTTGCTGGATCTTGACCTAAAATCATAATTTTACAATGATTATTTTTATTGTTATTGCACTTTTTAGAGCAAAAAAAGTGCAAAAAAAATATTTTTTTTTTTGCAAGTCCGCCATTTTGTTAATTTTTAACTTTTCTTCGTGATTTTAGTTCAAAATTTAGCAAATATTTTCCAGTTCATAACGAATTTTGATTTTTTATTTCAGACAAAAATTGAATGAGTTACCTTGCCGCCCGTGGAGGTGTCTTTTTTTTATGACTATTTTTCAATGCATATAATTAATAAACTATTCGGTATTTTTGTTCAAAAAAATTTGTAAAAGTAGTTAATAACATACTTAATAAATACCAAAAAACTTGACTACTTTATTTATTTCCTTCCATGAGAAAAAAAATCGCGAAAATCGCGTAATTTTTGGGTTGCTAGATGAGAACCTCCCCTTAACCTATAACATGACATTGTACAAGATATTTCATACTTTATGTCAAAGTACTGCAAAGTATTGCTTTGGAGCCTCTTAATGTGACCTTCAAATTACTCTTCAAGGTCAAAACAATGGTAACATCTTATGCCCCTCTCGAAACTATATAACTTTTGTCTAAAACATTTTTCTGTATCTGGCTTACCAACGGAGAAATTTGGGTGGGTCACTTAAAATTGCTCACCATGTATATAAGGTGCGCAACTAAGTTCCCGCTGCATGTCAATAGATGGCTCCAGCAATAAGTGCTCGTCGATTGTGACATTCAAAACATCATGATCAAGCTTAGACATATGGTAAACAAATCGCTTTGAAACATTAATCATTTTGTTTTGGAGTAATATATTTTTCTGGTTGCGTGAAAATGTCTCATTTTGTGCTAAATAATTATCATTTGCGGGAAGTGCTGCTTTTCTTCTTTCATTAAAAAAAAAACGGCTAAAGCACATCGGGAACTTCAAAACGTTTACGGAAATGCTGCTGTAAGTGAAGCAATGTGTCGTGAATGGTTCTGTTGCTTTAAAGACAGTGATTTCGATATTAACGACCGTCCTCGTAAAGGAAAGTCAAAAACCGTCAGAGATGCTGTATTAGAGGTATTTCTTGACGAGGATCCATGCTAAACAGAAAAAAAGCTTGCTTTAGTATTAGGAGTTATCTGCCAAGCCATTACCAAGCGATTGCATGCGTTGGGAATGATTCAAAAGCAAGGAAGTTGGATTCTTTATGATTTGACGCCTAGGGACGTTGAGCGTCGTTTTTTTGCCTGTGAATAACTGCTGCCAGCAGCAAAAAAGGAAGGGTTTTGTTGTGTTTTCGAAGCCTTTGCTGTATATTTAGTGGGACCAAGTCGGTGTTATTTATTATGTGCTTTTGAGACTAAATGGAACCATCACTGGGCAACTGTGTTGAATTCAATTGATGTGGTTGAGCCAAGCATTACGCAAGAAACGGTTAGAATACGAGCATAGGCACGGAAAAGTGATTCTACTGTATGACAACGCTCAGCCTCACGTTGCCGGACCCGTTCAAACCTACGTGGAAATGCTCAAACGGGAAGTCTTACCTCACCAGCCATATTCCTCAGATGTTGCGCCGTCCGATTATCACTTGTTCCGTTCGATGGCACATGGTCTGGCTGATCAAGAATTCCGCTTATATACAGATATCAAAAATTGGCTTGATTTGTGGATAGTTTCAAAAGACGAACAGTTTCTCCGTAACGGTATTCGAGTTCTGCCAGAAAGATGGGAGAAAGTTGTAGCTAGCGATAGGCAATACTGTGAATGATACATTTGTAACTATTTTTTTACACATAAGATGCATTTTTATCAAGAAAAACAGCGAGAACTTAGTTACGCACCTAATATATACATTACCGTCTTGGCATGTATTTCAGTCGCTTCCCTATGACAAACAACACTTAGCATTGGTACTCGAGCGTGAGTTCGAGATCTTAATTCCTAATCTTGTGCAATCGACTTTTCATCATTCGATCACTGATTTGATGTCCTGGTAAAGCTTTTAGTGCAATTTGCCGCGATGTATGCGTAAAATTTCTAATTATTTACAATAGTATAAGTATTAATTAAGAATTATGGACAAATTTTCGTCTATATAGCATAAGTACGTACTCGGAGAGAGAGTATTGAGCGCCCGGAATGAACGAATATTATAAAACCCCGAATTTACAAGCACAAGTGGTTTTCTCCAGAACAGCTAGAATGCTACCAAAGGAGAGCGACCAAATAACGCGAGCTTGTGATGCCTTTAGTAGCATTCACGACCGAAAGGAAGTAAATTTTTGTTGCGGATTGGCGCAATTCTCGAGAATCACATATGCGAAACGAGCGCAAGAGAAGGGGTAAATTGTAGTTTCATACCGGTACAATTCTCATTTGAGCAAAGAAATATCGAATCAAGATACAAAATAAGTTGCCAACGAAAAAGGAATTACAAAATTTGTAAAAATTATTGCATTGCGAGAGTTATTGCAAAAATAAGCCTACCGATTTTGACCTCTCTTATCAAGTAAAGCCGAGGAGAGTGACGAGAGTATGGTTTTCACGCCTGTTACAAATAAAGAATTTTTTTACAACCAGCTAAGTCAATCTTAAGAGGAGAAGGCCTCCAGAACTTTTAATTTTTGTATTCTTTTTATTTGTTTTAAAAACTCATTTTTAATCTAAAGAATATATTTACCATGTTCTTAGCTTAATAGAAAGTCTAGAAAGTCTCTAGAAAGTTAGCGAAGTGATGAGCATCGAAAATATCGAAAGCAGGTAAGCGAGCATGCGTTCTGTACGACCTATACCTTCTTGTTTCTTACCCAAATAAGTTATGTACTTTACTTTTTAGAAAATAAGGGGCACTTCGGATGATTATGCGGCTTGTGTAACTGTCGTTACGTCTTTCAATTCAACCAATGTATGGCGTTTAGCTCCCAAGCACTTGCATTGTGGCGCAAAAATATTGAAATCGCAGCATTTTTAGCTGCAAGAATATTTAACGATGGCTACTCATTCATACTCAAAGTAATGAGTGACCTGGATTTGACAATAGACTTTGAATGTAAGATTTTTGTAGATACGAGGGCGGTTCAAATATGATGGAGACAAACGCTGTAGATGGCGCGCATGTATGTTTTAAAGGTCGTTGCTTGAGTGTGTGATAGCTGGGTCCCTTACGAACAGTGTGGCATAGTTTTCGTCGGGAGTGCATGTTTCACGTGCGTGTTACGACCATGAGTGAACGTCAAGTGCCGACCGCCGTTGCGCAACGTATTGTCATTCGTATTTAAGTGTGGGAAAGCGTTAAAAACACGGAAATTTTTCTGCGTTTGCAAAATCAGTTCGGTAGTGAGTGCCTGAGTAGGACTGCTGTGTTTCAATGGGCCAAAGCATTTAAGGATGGTCGCGAAACCGTCGAGAATGAGCCGCATGATCGTCGACCGCGAACCAGCATCACACCAGACAACATTTGCCGCGTAGAACAACTCATTTTGAAGGACCGTAGGATGAATGTTTCAGACATTTTGGCTGAACTGGGCATCAGTATTGGTAGTGTAGAGTCTATTATTCACGAACACCTTCAATATCGCAAAATAACGGCGCGATGGGTTCCTAAACTGTTGAACTTCGAGCAAAAATTCACGTAGTTGGAAGTTTGCGTCTCACGCTCGATACAATATTGAAATTGGGGTGAAAGGTACTAGAACACCCCCCCCCCCCTCCCTACTGTCCGGATTTATCACCCTGCGACTACCACATGTTTGGACCACTGAAAGAAGCCCTCGGAGGTCAAAGATTCAACACCGACGACGAGGTTGAGGAGTTCGTGCGCTCATGGCTGTCCGAGTTGCCCAGGGAATTCTTCGATACCGGCATCAAAAAGCTTTTAGAAAGGTGGACAAAATGCGTAACTTGTAAGGGGGAGTACCTAGAAAAACTGTAAATTTTTGTAAATTTTTTCGATAGTAAATAAACGTGTCAGAGCATTTGTCTCGATAATAATTGAACCCCCCTCGTACGTATTGGGAGTATAAATTAGTTCGGTCCGTTTTCAATAGATGGCTCTGGCTTATATGAATATTTAATAGTAACAGCTAAAGTCGGTAGTTTCAGAGAGGTTAGACATTTGTTAATAATATTCAGTTTATGTCGCTTCAAGTTTCATAAAAAAATCTTGTTTTCGATTGTGTTAAATACGTCCAATTTTGTGTTAACTAAGCAGCAGTTGCGGGAGGTTTTAGTTTTCTGTTTTAATTGGAAGAAAAGTGCAGCTGAAGCACATCGAATGCTTGTGGAAGTTTATGGTGACAATGCTTCAACTGATAAATCTTGTAGAGAATGGTTTTGACGTTCTAAGAAAAAAGATTTTAGCGTTGAAGACAAGCCTCGCTCTGGACAGCCGAAAAAATTCGAAGACAAAAAGTTAGAGGTAGTACTCGATGAAGATCCGAGTCAAACGGAAGAGGAGCTTGCAGAATGATTGGAAGTGACTCAACAAGCAGTTTCTGTACAATTAAAATTCATGGAAATAATACAAAAGCAAGGCAAGGAGTGCCTTATGAACTCAAACTAAGAGACATTGTCAGGCGATCTCTCTGTTGCGAGCAGCTGATTCAAAGGCAACAAAAAAAGGGTTTTTTACATACAAGGTGACAAATGGAAAGTTTCCTTATGTAACCCCTTATAATTTTGAGATGAGTGCAGGGAAAAAAATAATAAAAATACATATTAAATCAGTGAAGTAGTCATTTTAATTTGAAATAGGTTTCAGTTTAATCGAACTATTTCAACAGACACATATTACGTTTTTAACTAAATGACAAAACCTGGCTAAGGAATAACTATTAATGGTAAATATTTTCGAAGTGATCTCCATCTGAACTTGCACATTAATCAAGCCGTTTTTGGAAACTATGAAAAACTTGTTCAATTTTAGATAAAGAAATACTAGAAATTCCTTTTCTAATAGCTTCTCTCAAATCATCTTTGGTCTTAGGTTTTTCCGCATAACAGTAATCTTTTAGGTAGCTCCATAAGAAGAAATCACACCGGTTTAAGTCCGGTGAATAAGAGGACCTCTCTATACCTGCGTGTGCAAACTTGGGATATCCTAAGCCGATGACGCGTTTACCATGAACTTCGTAAATAGCTTTAAATACCTCTTGAGTTCTATGCAGCGTAGTACCATCTTGCATAAAATAATAGTTCCTGACTAATCCACGTTTCTTTGCGAAAGGAAATAATTTTGTGAAAATGTAACTTAATGAAATTTTTTATAATTAATCTTAGTGTCTCTCGATTCAGTTTTAAAGCTGCTGTAGCTTTTCTTATTGAATCCGTTGGATTATTCTTGAAACGATCTTCGACCTTGGCAACCTTATCTTCTGTTGTAACTGTGTATGAAGGACCAAGAAGATCATGACGACGATCATCAAGAGTATAATAATTGATGAAGTTATCAATTACTCTGAGAAAGAAGTAAAAAAATATTTGAAAACTTCATTAAAAAATGCGGTCATACGATAAAGTCAAATATAATTTTTTTCATTCTTACCTTTTAAGAGTATTTTGACTGGCTACTCTTTTACTTCCAAACTTAGTACGAAAACCTCTATACGCTTCAGTATTGTTTTTACCTCTAGAATAAAAGCACTTGATAAGATACAGCTTTTCTTCGTTCGTAAATTCACTCTTATTAAAGTACACGTATTGCTCTTTATAGCGTCTCAATAGAAACTGACAGCATTCTAGAATATACCTACGTGGGCCCAGCCTTCTACGATACAGTAGAGGGGGAAAGAGATGCATATACTTTAGGCTACTTCCCATTTGTCACCCTGTAGATTTGTTACTGGGGATAAAATATGTATATTTTATGATAACTCCAAGAAGAAAAAATACTACTCTATACTCGGTCAATCGTCGCCATCGACTTCAACATCAATACCAAAGCCAAATATTCATGGTTCGAAGATTTTGTTGTGTATCTGGTGGGACCAAAAGAGTGTTGTTTGTGTACTATGTTCGTTGTGTACTATAAGCTGCTACAACCTGGCGATACCATAACTGCTGATCGGTATAGGCTACAATTGATTCGTTTGAGCCGTGCATTACGAGAAAAACGGCCAGAATACAACGAAAGTCATGACAAAGTTATTTTTCTGCATGACATCGCTCGGCCTCAGGTCGCAAAAGTCATGAGAAAATATTTGGAAATGCTCAAGTGAGATATTTTGTCGCACCCGCCGTATTCTCCGGTCATTGATCCTTCTGATTACTGGTTGTTCCGAGGAATGCAGCACGATCTGGCAGGTCATCGGTTCACTTATTTCGCAGAAATCGAAAATTGGCTCCTAACTTTGATCACCTCAAAAGACAGACATTTTTTCAAGATAGAATATGAAAATTGCCTGAGAGGTGCGAAAAAGTAGTAATTACCGATAGACGATACTTTGATTTATTTCTTAATTATTTTTATATTGGAATAAATGCATTTATTGCTGTAAGAAAATGGACCGTATTTGTACTCCTAATACGATAGCAACCAAGTGAAGAGGCAAGAGCGGCGTTCGTTAAATTTGACATAAGAGGTCAGAACTCTACAGAAAGAATAGAATGTAGCTGTAACGAATGATTTTTTCGAAAACTTGCTTCATGGTCCTGGCATCGCAGATTAAGCTTAGGTAACTATAAATTCCTTTTGACTCTACAAGAACGAAATTTTTAAACGCGTTTTTTTCAAAACATTTTTTTTTCCGCACTGTTAAATATGACTTAATAATTAAGATATCAACTTGAAATTTTGCACAGATATTCTTTGACGTATTGATCTTTGGATACACATGAAAGCTTGTATCAATTATTACTAAGAATATTGTTTTTATTAATTTGTTTATAAAAAAAGTGTAATACTTTTCTTTTTGTGTTTAAATTTATTTATTTATTAATTTTTTATTAAAAATAGATACATAAAAAGCGAAGTGATATATTTCAATAAAAAACTTTTGATTGATTGATTTCAGTTGACTACAAGAGGCTGAAAATTCCACAGTGCAAAGTAAAGGAGCCAAGTTTGAGCAGTATTTTTTTTTTTTTTTTTTCTATAAAAGAATTTGTGTATCTACATTTGAACATCAATATAAATATGTAAAGTCAGTCAAGTAAGAGCGTGGTCGACTTCACCGACAGGTAATAAAAGATTTCGCTCTAATTCCTTCGCAAGCCGATAGAGGAAAGCTTTGTCCTTGATGCATTGTCAACAAAGATTCAGTTGTTGTTGATCTTTCAAAAGAGAATCACGTTAAACGCCATAAGTGCTAAGTACGCATCGCGCTACGAGGCTGTGTTTCTTTGCATCCACCCGAAAGGTCCCAAAATGTCGCAATCAGCGGCTGCTAAATATATGAGAAAGTCGAAGGCATTTGTACAGAAGTCGATACAGCGATATAAAGTGGCTTAAAATGTCGATGATTTACCAGAACGTGGCTCGATAGGAAAAGTGAACAAAAAAGATGAAGAAAGAATAGTGAATCTGTTTTCGCGGAATCCTGCTTCAACACTGCGGCAAGGACAAGCAAAATTAATGGCAAAAGGTTTAGATATATCCTACGAAACTATCCGAACCCATCTTCGTACTCATCATCTGAAATGGCGCAACACAATGAAGAAGCCTCTGTTGACTGAAAAACATGTGACAAAGTGAATCGCTTGGGCGCATGAGAATATTGATAGAGATTTTGTAAATGTTATTTTTACTGATGAATGTTCTATATGGGCACGTTCTGTCCTCACGCGAGCCTGGTCAACTTCCACCAATAGGCTTGTTCAGCGGACCGTAAAACATGGAATAAAGGTGCATCTTTGGGGCTGCTTCTGAAAGCAGGGATTTGGCACTTTGCGCCTCTTTACTGATAACCTGAATGCCGAGAAAATGATAAAAATCTACAAAAAGGCTTTACTGCCATCTGCCAAACGATGGTTCATCACAAAAAATGAAGATTGGTTTCTGCAGGAGGACAACGATCCTAAACACCGCAGCAAGCTCTGTACTCAGTGGAAGACTTAATCTAGCATTGCTACATTGGATTGGCCGTCGCAGTCGCCCGATGCAAACCTTATTGAAAATGTGTGGGCATATATTAAACGGAAGCTTCGTGGAAGACGCACATACACTTTGAAGCAGTTGTTTAACGAAATTCGTCGGATCTGGAGATCCTTGCCACTAGAATACGCCGTAAAATTAGTAGAAAGCATGCCTTGGAGATGCCAGGCAATTATCGACGCCGGTGGTGACTGGACACATTATTGACCGACTTGCATCATTGTTTGTAATGTGTACAATGTATATATAAATATGAAAGTTTTATCAAATAAATTTTCTTATTAATTAACACGACCACACTCTTACTTGACAGACTGTAATTTTGTTTAATGTAATAAATATTCTCAGTTTTTTGTAAAAAATTATTGTTAAGTGCTGTTGTCTGAAGGGTCTTTTCCCTTTATAATTCAGTTGAAAATAAGCTGATAGCAAGCACTATGATTGCTACGTACGAAGGCTACGTTCGACCACTAACACCCTATAACGCATTGTAGTTAGTAAAATTCGCTTTAGCGAGGAGATTGGTGGCAAATTAGTAAATTCTTGCTTCCAATAAGGAGAAAATATCGAAAGCTTAAATAAGAGTGTCGGTACAGGTGAAGGATCTTCCGATTTTTCAAAAGGAATTTGGATAAAATTTAATATACTCTGGCAAAAATCCCCGAAATAGATAAATTGAGAGACAAAGTCAAACCAGAAATTGAAGTGACAAATACTAACAATTTCTTAGGAGCAAGACCAAGAATTTCCGTAGATAGAAATTAACCTCCTCTGAATATTAACCTCGCATCTCGGTTGAAGATGCAATCAAACTTATCCTTTGTTATAACGGGCAAAACATACCCTTATCACAATTTGCTGGCGGATGCATGCATGTGTAGGAGATAATGCCAGCAGATTTCGAGGCTAAATTAGTACTATTTATTTATGCGACGAACACTTTAATAATGTCTTCAGTGTAATTGAATTTTTTAAGAAAGAATTTTCCTTTATTTAAACGTATCATGACTGGTGCAGTGATCTTGTAAAAATAAAGCAGAAACCAGGCGAAAGCTTAGTAGCGTATCTAAACCGAGTACGAGTCCTCAAAAATAAAGTTTTTAAAGCTACTTAGCGCGTCACTAATGAAGCAAATTTTAAGAAAGATTGCGTAAGTTTTTTTATATGTGATTTACGATGGGGGATAAAATCTCACATGGATATTATCGATAGGCTACGTATAGTGCGCGAGTAAGTTCTTGATGTCGAGAGATAATTTACGTGCAGCGTCTGAGAGGAAGACGGTTCCCGGGTTCGCGAAGACAGACGCGGTCGGCCAAAAGTAAGGGAAAGAGTAAGTGAAGTAGTCAAGGAGTTTATTTGCGCTTATTATAAGCAACCTAGGCACAACGCTATGGAATTCTTATCGTTGGCTCGTCAGTATACGTAGAAAAGTAATCTACAACAAATTAATTTTCCGCAAAATAAATGTCAACTCTCGTTTCGCTCTACGTACTAGAAATTTCGAGAAATTGAGGTTGGAGTTCAGGTAATCGACAAAAAAATGCAGGTCGAAGAAACATTGAAAAACAATGCCCAAATTTTAGTGAATGAACGCCGAAAATCGACAGCAGATGCTATTTATTTCAAACAATCCAAAGAAAAAACGAGGCTTCGCAAACCGAAATTCAATTCATTATTGGCTCTCGAATAACTAAAGGAATGTTTCATTCGAATATGATCGAGGGGAAAAAGTAAGTCGTCAACCGACTAATGGCTATCGGCTAGCAGCGAAATCCTAAATATTTTTACTGCAAAATACCGGGCTATATATAGTACAACGGAAGTTTCATCGGTATCAATGTAACGCACAGACTAACGAAATACTCTCGAAAAATTCCGACTCTCTCCTACAAGGGCGAATAGAGAGGGAATCGAGAGACCTCGCCCCGCTATGATAGTCGAGAAATACTCGTATAGATTATAAGCAATTAATGAGAGATATTGCAATAAGCGAAGCAGTCGATATTCTTTTTTGCAACATTCAAGAGCAAGCGCAAGAAGCAAAATTCATTAGTGTCGAAGATAATTAATTAATTAATAAAGGCGAGATTTGTGTGAGCAATAATATTGAGAACATGAGACATTGCACTCAAGAGCAGAGTTTAAGGGTAGAGATAAATGATACTACAGATGAAGAATCTACGAGAAAGTACAATTCTTTTAAAATAAGTACTTAAGATATTCAAGAAAGTGAAGTTACGCGAAAGAAAATAACAAAGACGTAAGAATTACTGAAGAAGTTTTTAATAAACAGAGAAATTTTAAGGAAAAATAAGCATACGATAAGTAAGCAAATGCACGAAAATTTTGTGTTGAGTTTTAAGCTGATGAATACACAAGTAATACGACATTAGTTTTTAAGAAAATAATGAATATAATGATGGTAATGGGGAATATAATGATGATGATTGAAATATTAATGGCACCGATGAATATAACGACGATTATAATGAATATAATAATAATAATGATGAATATAATGATATCGTCGATAATAAACGTAATAAAGATTGAAATACTAATGACGATATTATGGATAAGAATAAGTGCATTAAAAATGATGTTTTTTGGAAAACTCAAAAAAAATGTTTAGGGTTGAAAGAAAATCATGCTGATTTTAATAAAACAATAGAGCCTTATGAATATTAGGCTGAAAGAAGCAACGAGAATAATGCAATAGAGTACAAAGAGATAGCTGATGATTATGTGAGAATAACCGATTTAATTTATTACGACGAAGAGAGAAATAGGAAATCGGCGGAAAACTGTATATTTCTCACACAGCAGGAAACTTGCCAAATAGTGTAATGAATAGAATAAACAGACTCAAGGAAGATACAAACATTTATGTGCGGCGCAGCAGGCGCCTATGGAGGAACTTATAGAAGAATTCGCCGACTATTTCCATTTAAAAAGCAAAAAATTGGGGATAACTAAAATAATAGCACACTAAATTCCCACAATATATAATATACCAGTGTCCGCTAAGCAGTATCGATTCCTACACGAACTCAAGGAAGAATTGGAAATAAACGATGTACGCTTGTAGTCGATTTTAGACAATTAAACGAGATCTGAAAATGAAAAATATCCTCTTTCTAACATACTAGGTATTATTGATTCTTAAATTTCTTTAGACAAGAACGAGAAGCATCAAACGGCTTTTGCCACTGCTTCCGGTAGTTTTTATTTTAAAACTATGCTCATAGGTCTGACTAACAACCTAGGGATGTTTCAGAGACATGTAGTTATCATTTTTTGAAACATGTAGCATAAAGAGCTATTCTTATTCTTGGACGGCACAGTGATGTAACGTCGGTGTATGACCTCCGTTTTTTTTTCCTGTGTCAGCCGATAAGTTGTCTCCCTGCTTTTCCTGCCCTCGCTCGTCAACGGGAAAGATGCGCATCCGTCGTATCGATCGTCCGCAATAGATCTATAACTAAGCGTTCCACCACGAAAAAGCCTCCCTCCATAACCTACTCGACGTACTCTCCACTGATCCAGACTGTTGTGAAACCTAGCTTAAGCATGGGCCAAGAGTTTACAAGTTTTCCCGGAACATAGAAAAAATGGTACATACGCTTGACTCTAGTAAAAGAATGCCAGACAGAACACGTGTACGTCAACTCGGCGCTCAAAACAATAAAAATGTCTTATAAATACTCTTTTTTCTACACTTAGTTTTCGCATTTAAAATCTATCTATATTTACTCGAACTTTACCTTCGTAATACATTGTAACATTATGCAAAGAATCTGTAACGTCGGTGGTGACGATTTAATCGCGTGAAAAATAATGTGGACTGCTTTTCATCTTTATGAGCCTAAGTGCTGAAACTTATGGGCTCGGGACGGCAGAGGAATAAAATTTGCGAGATTTTTAGGAAAAAGTCATGAATACCGGGAATGGACAACAGTATAGGCCGACGTTGGCCTATATGCTGCCCTGGAAAAAATTCTGCTAAGCAACTTAGGAGAGAGATATTTAGCCGATCTTGGCTAATACCATCTCTTTGGAGGAGAAATAGAAAGAAGAAGAAGTTTAATTTAAAACTCACTGTTTATTGTGAATCGTATGGTGTGTGTGTGTGTGTCTGCGTGTGCGTGTGCGTGTGCGCGTGCGTGTGCGTGGGCGTGCGCGCGTGTGTGTGTGTGTATGTGTGACAAGTCCTCTCTCTCTCTGGTGGTCGCTGGTGTAGTTGTCGTTTTCTTCTTTCTTCGTACTTGAAGAATAAATAGTTTCTCTGTTTGTTTTCAAAAGAACAGTTTGAAAATATACAAGTAATAATATAAGAATATGTAGGTGCCTTCTGTGACAACTGGAACGCTGCTCAAAAATAGCTGAGGCTCTGGAAACTCTCGGAGGTCTGCTGCTCGTCTAGTGATTCCGTGGAAAAACGTGTAGAAGTGGTCCCCTAAATGATGCGTAGTAATGTTTCCCTCGAGTGCTGCCTGAGGTCTGCTACTTGGTGATCATTTTGTGCCGTATTTAAATGCGTTGGAGAAGCTACTCAGCAAATTCCTTCTTTGATCGGGAAATTCAGGGAGAGGCCAAGTTTTTCGGGCCCTCTCTTCCTGGTGGGCTTCTCGGTTAGAGAGAGGGAGAGTGAGAATTAGAGAGAGAGATGATCCATTTTTGCGGAATTTTTACATAGGTTTATTATTTACTATTTACAATAAAATTATGTTAATTTAAGTTGTATAATCGTGTTCTATTTAAAATTTAATGCATTTTATAAAAAGAACGAAGTTGTTCTGTTGCATTTTAAGTGATTAATTTATATAGTGATTTTTAAATGAAAAATGATTATTTAAATAATAAAAAAAGGATTGGTACTATGGATACGAATGATATCCTCAGGTTAGCGAGAAGGAAATAAAAGTAAGATACTAGCTTAATTGATCATTTTTAATTAATTTCTAATTATTCGTTAAGGACTGTTGGAGGAGTACTTGTTTGATTATCATTATTTTTTAAAAGTTATTAAGTAAATATTTGCTAGTATGTTTGTAAATTTATATTGAACTTTCTATTATTAATAATCATTTTGATTACAAAATGTAATTACTAATGCAATTTTTTTTTGTACAGTTTTGCTTATAAAAATAAAATAATGTAGCTGGTCGCGGACTATTATTTTATTCTATCGAATAGTGAAATAGTAATAATTAGGATCATTGAATTGTCGCTGAAATTAAAAATTAACCTAAAGGAATTAATAACAGTTAAACGTTGGACTATTGCAGTTAATTTAAATTAATTATTTATTTTAATTCATTTAATTTATTGATAACTTATTCAAAAATTTTATTTAATTAATTATTTATCCAAAAAAAGTTATTTGGAGTGTGTTCCAAGAATTCAGGACATTCCAGATTATTGCGCGATGTTCCAAATTATGCTATAAGAAAGACTACCTTGCAAGAATTTGTATGTCGAATGTCAATGAAATTTGTATTGACCGACTTGCGATCTAGTTATTGTCACACTTAGAAGAAAATATTTTATTTTATGATGACATGTGTGCGATTGTCTGTAAAAATTGCATCGTAGTAAAACTGAGTTTAACGAGAGCGGCTATTCAACTCTCGGTTTAGCTTTGGTTGAGTTTCCCAATGGTTTACGTTAGTGGGGAGTGCGTCGCGTAGGTTGTAGAGAGGATTATTGTGTCAGGAAAGACAGTAAAGAACTTTTCGGCTGACAAAACACAAAAAAAACGGAGATCGTGTACCGACGTTACACCTCCATGCTAAAACGGTTGCTAGGTAATCGTAGTATCAACTAGCAATCGTACTGACGTAGTCGGAATGAAAACGATGAAAACTTGTACTGTAAGGTGTGGTTCTTTTAATGGCTGTAGTTCAAGAAGCTTCTTGATGACAGGACTTGTTGTGATGCTGCTGGTATTGAGTCGGCTAGGGTTGGTTCCTTAGTAATGGTTGGCGTAGGATGTATTAAGCTTCCTGCCGGATGCTTAGTGACGTAGTCTGGGTTTATGAATCCCATCTCTATGTCATGTTGTTGTTGAGTCTGTTTTGTTATCTGAGTCGTAAATAGACGAGTTATAGAGTCACAGAGTGCGGCTAGGAGGTGCATTGAGCATCCGTTCATGCGGTAAAGAAGGAAGCCGTTGATTATGGCTCCTGCTATAGTTTTTACTGTTTGTATTATCAAGAGAATGGCTATTACAGCTGAGCTGATGGTTCTGAATGTGGTCGACCTATTCCAAGCTGTAGTCCAGACTGAGTCTAGTATTTTTTCTACTGTGTTTTCGTTTAGAAGTCTAGAGATGATGCCTTCGTTGTTCTTCATAGGTTAGCCATGTATTTCTTTGGCAAATTCCTTAAGTTATGATGGTTTCTCGATTGAGAACATAATTCGTTCTTGTAGTTGCTTTAGATCTTTTTCCGTATAGATGCCACTTGTGGCGAGAGAAACCGTGTCAGTGTACTTCCATGTCATCTGTCTAAAGGGTTTAAGAGTTTGAGGGGTTTTACCTTCCATTGGTTTCGGCATGATTTTTAACTATTCCTCATTTGTTCTGTGGTATGATGGCAGGATGGCTCTGCATGATACCCTGGTACCATGATCTTTTAGGATGTGGGTTTTAGTTGTTAGATACTGAGTCCTGTTGTTTCAGTAGACTATTAATTCGGCGTAGCAGTGCTCTCCATGTCGGAGTTTTACTTCTACAGGTATGCATTTTATGATGTGCACCACTTCTCCACCCGCAATTGCCATGTAACCGGGCCTGTTCATTAGGTTATAGGCGAATTAGTCAGGCGATCGGTCGGCTATGGCTAAGGCGTTTAGCAATGTATGCAAGATGTTATGGTACTGATAATTACTTGTGTAATGTCGGAGTCTTAACTCAAATATGCAGTTTGGGCCTTTTCTTTTTTAAGCCTGCACATTGAAGTCCATGGGCTCGGGGTGGCCAAAGGAATAACAGAGTATAAAGAAATTAATTAAATTCTTATTGGATAGGTGTGAATTTTAAGATTGAGAATGCGGTAAGTCACTACAGGCTTGTCTACTCTCAGTAGAGGACCTAACAAATATGATATTCAGGTAAAAGTCGAAAAACACTTTTTTTAGTCCAGCGACTTTTCGGAAGAAAATAAATGATATAGAGAAAGAAAAAGAATGATTTTAAATTACAATTAATTTTATTTCTCTTTTACTCACTTTTACAAAATCAATAAAACTCCTCACTCTCCCCCACTCTCTCTCTTCCCCACTCTATCTCCCCCCCTCTCTCTCTCTCTCTCCTCAACTCTCTCTCGTTCTCTGTCTCGTGTCGGTAGAACGATGTTGTGCCGGGGCGCGGTCGGCTCGTGGTGATCCCGATCGGGCTCTGCCTACTGGGATCTTACGATGTCCTTTGGTCCAGGGCGCAGTCGGCTCGTTGAGATCCAGCAACGTATCGTTGGCAATCCGGGTGGATGATGGTCGGGGCTGATGGGGATGGCCAATTCAAAAAATCACATCGAATGCGTCTCCGCAAGTCAAGCTTGCCTTTTTATGCACTTGTACAGAAACGATTCTGCACCAATCAGATTGCGCTAAATTAGCGCGCGGTTGGCGCTATTTGCTTATCTTGAGCGTATTTCTCTTGGGAGGGAGAGCGAGAATTAGAGAGAGAGAGGAGTTTCTTTTTGTTCAATTTTCATGCATATCCATTATTTATTATTTGCGGTAATTAAATGTTAAATTAAATTAAATGGTTGCATTCTATTTAAAATTTAACGCACATTACAATAAAGAGCGAAGTTTCTCGTCGCATTTTACGCTATTTGCGATGTATTTATTTTTGCAATGATCTTAAAAAAAAATTATTTGAATTAAAAATGATTGTCACTGGAAACAAGAATGATAACTTGAAGTTATTTAATGTAATTCATAATTACTAGATTGTTGAAAAAAAAGGAAACCAGTGCAAAATAACAGTTAAGCAATTATTTTTTTAAGAATTACAATTTTTACTTAATTCTTGAATATTTGTCACGAAGTGTTGTTGAATTAATTAATTGATTGACATTATTCTTAAATAAAATTAAAGAGTTTTTAATTAATATTCCTTGAGTTTTGCGTTGCCTGTACCACGCGCTGTGTTACTTTGGTTGAATTTAAGAGTAATTAATTTTTTGAATAAATTAATAGTCGGATTAATTATTAATCTAGAGGAATAGTAACAATTATTATTCCAAGAATTAATTAATGATTAACGCTATTTAATTATATATAAAAAAAAATATGCAGCAAGAAAAATTAAAATTAGATATAATCATGCAAAATTAACCTTAACCTACAAAGAAACATAAATTTTATCGCAAAATTAGAATTCCTCGTACACAGAATATGCAGGAAGGTAAAAATAAAAAAAATTTTGATTCTCTCAAATATAAGAGTGGTGAATATTATAACGCTTAATTTAATACAATGTCGAAGAATTTAATCATTATTGGGAGGAAAATTGGGAAATAAAATTGATATGACACTTCATAAAAATTATAACATCTCATAAAAACAATAATTTTGGAGATAATGATAATCATGCAATTTCTACAATAATGCTTGGTTATTACGTCCAGGATTAAGTGGTTTGAAAAAATTCTACAATGACGGATAAGTAATTATCTATTTTGCTTAATCATCTTATTAATAATAAAAGAAGAAATCCTTTCGGTACTTTATGAGGAATAAGTAAGCTTACCGAATAAGTTGTTTTTGCTTTTATTGAGAAATACAAAAATAATAATGATAATTTGGAGGAATTAGAATAGTTGAATTAGAATGTAAAGGTTCTGAGGAAACAAGCGTAGCACAAGATCTTATACATGCGGTTAGTTTACGGGAAAACGTAAAACTCGTTACTATTAAAAATAGATCAATTTTAAATCATTAGATCTATGGTCCAAAGATTTAAAATCAATCTACTACTTGATCGTGGCTGAAATACATTGGCGTATTTTACAATAATTAGTGATTATGTTTCGCATTATCTTTTTATGTGTCATATACACGAGGTAACGGAAAATCTGCTCGCTTCTGCCTTTTTTGAAATGAATTCGATAATTAATTTAAATTAATGATTAATTTGTGAGCGGAGAGAAAGAAAAATTTTTACCACGGGTGTACAATAAAAGAATAATACTTTGGCATTCCAGGTTAGACCAGTAACGCTGTTATCGCGCGGCGTCTCAAATCGAGCTGTAGAGGCATTTTTCCGATGTCTTAAAGCTATGAATTCTTTTGCATTATAGCTGGACATTAAAATAAATTATTTTATCATTTCTCTTTTTTGTTTAAGAGTTTAAAAAAAATAAAGGAAAAGAAAAGGAAAGATCTTCGGGGAAAATCCAAAGAGGAAAGAGGAAAACAAAAAGAAATTCCCCTTTAAAAAAAAGAAAGAGATCTTTCTTACCCGCACCTCTTAAGCGAGTGTAGGTACAAGAAAGCAGGGATCGGTAAGATAACGTTACCGATCGGTCTGTGATTTAAAAACGTCGAAACGCTGCACCGACGTTACACCCCCCTGCTTAAACGGTTGCTCAGAGGAACAAAGTGACAAAAGTAATCGTTTTGCTATTCATTTTAACGTCTCTATTATAGACGAAAGAAGGTTGGGAGGGCTGCTGCCTTTAATCTGTGTGATGTTCTGGCTGCAGGTGTCCTTGGTGTTGGCTCTGTAGGTGTACGTGGTCTTCTTTCTAGCGGAACTAAACCTATTTCGATGTCTGGTAGCTGAGTCGTAGGTGTTATTTGTCGTGGTCGTGATAGGGTTAAAAAGAGTTGTGCAACTGCGTCCCACAGAGCTGCTAGTAGGTGTAAGGACCATCTATACATCCTATAAAGCAGGACTCTATTGACTAATACCGCCACGGTTATTTTTATTCCTTGAATTATTACTAATATGGAGATGACTCCTGCACTAACGGTACCGAAAGTCATAAATTTGCTCCACAGCGAGTTCCATGTTGACGCTAGGATTTTATCAACTGCGTTCTCGATTAGCAGACGCCCAATGGTACCGTCACCATCGGTGATTGCGTGCCCGCTAATTTCACGGGTGATTTCATTGACGATAGAGGGAACTTCTACTGGAAACATTATTCGATCCTTAAGTTCTTCTAGATTCCTTTCTGTGTAAATGCCGCTAGTGGCGAGTGCTCCAGGATTAACATATTTCCAAGACATACTGGTCGTTGGTTTTAGTATTGTTGGTGATTTTGTTTCAGTGGGGCGAGGCATGATTCTAACCTATTCCTCGTTGATTCTATAATAGGCTGGATGAATTGCGTTGCATGATATTTGTGTTCCCTTTGCTTTCAAAATGTGTGTTCTTGGCATCAGGAAAAGGTTAGTATTGTCTCTTGATACCTCTAATTCTGTGTAGCATTTATCACTATGTTGTAATTCTACTTCGACGGGAATGCATTTTATGACATGCACTACTTCGCCTGCTGTCACGGCCATATATCTTGGTCCTTTCATCAGGTGGTAGGCGAACATATCTAGCGATTGAATGGCTAATCCGAGAGCATTTTCCCGAGTCTGTTGCTCTACTTTGCAACGCTGCATAATTAATTTGGGTGCTTGGCCCTAATCACTTGGTAACCGCAAACGTTATCGAATGACTTAAATGCTAGCGCGAAAGTTATGTCATTCGATGACATCGAATATATAGTTCGCTCGGTGGTAAATTCTTCATCGGTAAGTTTATTTGCTATACCTTCGTATAGGATTCCATATCGACTGAATTTACACTGGTCGCTAGGGATTGAGTATCAAAATCTAAACCCATTCTCATAATCGATGCAGGATCTATCTGAGAGGGTGCACGATAGACCGGAGTGTAGTTTGAGTTTATTTTGATCGACACTGACTTGAGCGTTTTGCTCTCTAAGAGTTATTTTAATCGTGCCTTGTGCTACTGCGGATTCCCATGATCCATAGGGGTCAATATAGACAGCTCCGTTGCATCGCCCATCCTCCGATAAGAAACCTGCGAAAGTCATCGAATGCACCGATGTGCTGTTTATCTTTAATCCGCTTATTACGGTCAGGTCTCCGAACCTTAGATATCCGGTTACATGTGCTTCTTGGCACGCCTCTTTGCTTATTTTGTAAATATAATCGTTTTCGCCATGTTGAACAATCGTGCTTCAGTGGTGTTGTGCGAGTACATACCGCAATGATACACTATTCTATGAATCTCTAATTTGCATTGAAAAACACTAATTTCGGTATATTCGTTAATCTGCAAAAGCTGGATATATAGTCTCGTTACGTTGACGGGCTCATTGGGAAGGTCGCATTCTCCTACTTCTAACAGCAACATTGTGGTTATATTTAGGTGCCGGAACCTGCAATCATAACCTATCATTGCATAGACCTGGCTCATTAGTAAAAATAAGAAAATGTTTCCTAGACTCATCTGTAATCAAACCCAATATTATTTTCTTGGTAAAAGTTAACCCTGGAAGGGAAAAGAATTATTCGAGTTTTTTTTTTGGCTTTATTTTTTGTTACGATGGATATTTATATGTGTATTTAATTATTTTTTTTTTATAAAAAATAATATTATTTTTATTAATTATTTATTTTGAAGTTCATAAATTATATGATAAAATTAATCACTATCGAGAGGCTTAGGCTTTTTTAATTTTTCGCGTGGTTTGTTATCGCTATTAATGTGGGATATTCTTAATCGGTTAGCGTGTACCACTTTTCTCGGTTTTTTGAATTGAATTTTTATATTGTTTTTCTTTAATATTTCTAAGATTTTATAAGGGCTGGAGTAATGATCTCCAAATTTGCTAACTTTTGGACCAGAGAGTAAGAACACTGAATCTCCGACCTTAAAATTTTTCTGATATTTCGTCTTATCGTAGTATTTTTTATTTCGGAATTTTGATTGTACTAAATTATCATAGGCTAATCTTTGAATTCGATTTAATCGAGTGACTAACTTGGTTATGTAATCACGGTACGTGGGCTATATATCCCCAATTTTTAAAGGATCGCTTGATGGTACCCGTACTAATTTGCCGAATATTACCTCATAAGGTGTATTTTTGGTGCTCTCTTGCACGCTAGTGTTGTAATTTAGCATTGCAATTTCTATCCATTCATCCTAATCGTTGTTTACATCGGTATACTGCTTTAGAAACTCTCTTAAGGCGTGATGCGATCGTTCAAGCGATTCATTTGATTGCGGGTGAAAAGCGGTGGCTTGCAATTTCTTAATTCTAAATCGCTTGGCGATCTTGGTTATTGAAGAACTCAAAAAGTTCTTTCCTTGATCTGTGAGAATGGATTCAGGTGCACCAAAAATGCAGATGTATTTTTTTATTTAAGCGTCGGCTATTGTTGTGGCTAAGGTATTTTTTAAAGGTACTGCTATGCAAAATTTCGATAATTGGTCCTGTATAGTAAGTATGTACTCATTTCCCCTTTTTGTTGGCTTAATTGGGCCTACGATATCCATTGCGACCTTATCAAAAACGCTTTCTGGAGTGTCTGTTATAATCATTGGCTGCTTGGTTTTTGGACACACCAGTTTTTTTAGTTAGCAATCGAGGCATTGTTGAATTCGCCTTTGCACGTCATCTTTTAAGTTTTCCCAATAATACATTTTTCGTATACGATTATATGTTTTTGACACTCCTCGGTGTCCTTCTATTGGTAGATTGTGTAATTCATTAAAAATCTCGTTTCTTTTATTGATCGGTACATAATGAAGCGTTCTTTTGCATATGATTATGGTAATTGGCAAATTGTTAAATGTATTTTTAATTATATTTTCTATTTTTCCCCAATTTAAGTTTTCTATTGCGTTGCTTCTAGAAATACTAATATTTTTCTGTTCAAATTTTATTAAAATTTCCTTTAATGTCGATAATGCGATGATTATGTTTCCCTTGATTTTCGAAGGTGCTTCCTGTTGTTTATCTCTGATACATATAGGAAGGAAGTAACGATTGTCTTTTCTTTTTACTTGTTTTATCTCTTCCACTTCGAGATCTTGAGTTGGCGAAATCTTTTAAAATTCAATTAGCTTTCTTGCGCCGTCGTCGCAAAGAATGCCGTCTGAAGTGATAAAATAAACTATATTGTCTATTCGCATATGTAGAGGTTCGCGAGTGTATATCACAGCGCCTTGAGCGAGTCCATCGTTACTCAATATTTCGCTTTCATAGTCTGTTGGGTTAGAGTCGGAATCCGTAGAACTGTAATCGGAAGTTGGTTGATCTACATTGCTCGGTTTCTTTTCGGTTGTCGATTCGACGGCTCCCCTTTTTCCTATTTTTTGGGTTTATATAAAGGGGGCTGCTGTAGCCTCCTCCATTTCGTCAGAGTCTAGATCGCTTTCATAGTAATCTATTTTTTTCTGCTTTCGTTTTAAGTAAGTGACACTTGTAGTTGGTGCGATTTCAATTTTTTTTCTTGTATTTTTCGTAGGTGGTATAGTTTTTTTATTTCTATCTGTAGTTAATGCGTCATTTACTTCATTATTAAAAGAAGCTTTGCTTATATTTTTTTGTTGAGCTCTTGTTAATGCATTTACTTGTACTTCTTCGATGGGATTTTAAGATAATGCATCAGCTTTTGAATTTAATCTTCCAGGTTTATAATGATTTCATAATCATATTCCGATAGTTTGAACCGCCATTTTTGGACTCGCGTATTGCAATCCGCGGTTTTAAACCAGACTAAAGTTTGGTGCTGAGTGACAATTGTAAATTTACGGCCGTAAACATAAGACCGGAAGACGTTTACGCAATGTATGACAGCTAATGCTTCCTTTTCGTATATTTCGTAATTTGCTTCTGCCCCGCGAAGTACGCGCGAAGTGTAAGCTATCGGCAGATCTTTTCCGAGCTTGCCTTGGGACAGGACAGCGCCTACAGCGTATCCTAAGGCGTCGCACGTTATAAAAAATGGCTCCTCTAAACGTAGGAACTGTAATAACGGTGCTTTACATAATAAAGCTTTACATTATAAAGCTAACCTTTGGAAGGTAGCTGGAGCATCCTTTAAAGCGAACGACATTCGTACGAATTCGTAATGTCCGAATGGTACGCTAAAAGCCGTTTTATGCGCATGTTTCGGGTGCATTTTTTTTTATAGAATCCCGAAGCTAAGTCAAGTACGGTGTAGTATCGAGCAGATCCTATTTGGTCAAATATTTCTTTAATATTTGCAAGTGGATATGAGTCGCTGATAGTTTTATAGTTTAGCGCTCTAAAATCTCGAACCATGCGCCACCTAGGTCGTCCTTGCGAGTCGGATTTTTTTGGTACGATCCAAGCCGGCGTTTTTGACGGGGACGTTGAATCTTTAATTATTCCCGTCTTGAATAGTTCCTCTACTTGCCGGTTAATTTCGTCTTTAAGCGAGTGAGGAAATCTATACTGCTTCGCGTTGACTGGTTTTTCGTCGGTCGTTGGGATCTCATGCATGATTAATTTCGTGCCTGGTAGTTCGTCTCCAAGTAAGAGAAATATATCTTTGTTTTTATCTATTAACTCCAATATATGCAATTTTTCTTCTTCATCAAGGTGGTTGGTTGGTAATATATCTAGTATATTTGTTTTGTCGTTTATTGTCGGTGCTTCGACGAGTTGTTCATGAGGCTCAATTTCGAAATCAAGTTCTTGAGCGGTTTCAACTTCATTGATTTGGTATAGAAATTTCATTTTCGTACAGTCTGCCAAGTAAGAGCGTGCTCGACTTCACCGATAGGTAATGGAAGATTTCGCTCTAATTTTTTCGCAAGCCGATAGAGGAAAGCTTTGTCCTTGATGCATTGTCAACAAAGATTCAGTTGTCGTTGATCTTTTAAAAAAGAATCACGTTAAACGCCATGAGCGCTAAGTACGCGTCGCGCTACGAGGCTGGGTTCCTTTGCATCCACCGAAAAGGTCCCAAAATGTCGCAATCAGTGGCTGCTAAATATATGAGAAAGTCGAAGGCATTTATACAGAAGTGGATACAGCGATATAAAGTGGCTGAAAATGTCGATGATTTACCAGAACGTGACTCGATAGGAAAAGTGAACAAAAAAGATGAAAATAGAATAGTGAATCTGTTTTCGCGGAATCCTGCTTTAACACTGCGGCAAGGACAAGCAAAATTAATGGCAAAAGGTTTAGATATATCCTACGAAACTATCCTAACCCATCTTCGTACTCATCATCTGAAATGGCGCAACACAATAAAGAAGCCTCTGTTGACTGAAAAACATGTGACAAAGCGACTTGCTTGGGCGCATGAGAATATTGATAGAGATTTTGAAAATGTCATTTTTACTGATGAATGTTCTATATGGGCACGTTCTGTCCTAACGCAAGCCTGGTCAACTTCTACCAATAGGCTCGTTCAGCGGACCGTAAAACATGGAATAAAGGTGCATCTTTGGGGCTGCTTCTCAATGCAGGGATTCGGCACTTTGCACCTCTTTACTGGCAACCTAAATGCCGAGAGAATGATGAAAATCTACAAAAAGGCTTTACTGCCATCTGCCAAACGATGGTTCATCACAAAAAATGAAGATTGGATTCTGCAGGAGGACAGCGATCCTAAACACCGCAGCAAGCTCTGTACTCAGTGGAAGACTCAATCTGGCATCGTTACATTGGATTAGCCGTCGCAGTCGCCCGATGCAAACCCTATTAAAAATATGTGGGCATATATTAAACGGAAGCTTCGTGGAAGACGCACATACACTTTGAAGCAGTTGTCTTACGAAATTCGTTGGATCTGGAGATCCTTGCCACTAGAATACGCCGTCAAATTAGTAGAAAGCATGCCTCGGAGATGCCAGGCAATTATCGACGCCGGTAGTGACTGGACACATTATTGACCAAATTGCATCATTGTTTGTAATGTGTTCAATGTATATATTAATATAAAAAATTTATCAAATAAATTTTGTTATAAATTAACACGACCACGCTCTTACTTGACAGACTGTACTATTGGGTGTACAAGTTTGTTTCCGTCGTTTTTTTCCAAATTCGAGGCTTTATTGTAAAAAACTGGTTATACATTTAAAATTTAAAGTATTGTATATTGCTGGCCACTACTTTCTCCCATCTTTCGGGCAGCATACGAATCCCGCGTTGAAAAAACTGGTCATCTTTTGAATCGATCCACGAATCGTTCCAATTTTTTACTTCTTCATAAGATCGGAAGTGCTGGTCAGCCAGGCCGTGTGCCATTGATCGAAAAAAGTGATAGTCCGAGGCAGCAACGTCTGGAGAATACGGCGGGTTGGGTAGGACTTCCCATTTCAAAGTTTCCAAGTATGTCTTGACCACTTTCGCAACATGGGGTCGAGCATTGTCATGCTGTAAAATCACGTTATCATGTCTCTCGTTGTATTGCGGCCGTTTGTCTTTCAATGCTCGGCTCAAACGCGTTAATTGCTTTTGATAACGATCGCCTGTGATTGTTTTAGTCGGTTTTAACAACTCATAATACACTACGCCGAGCTGGTCCCACTAAATACTGAGCATGACCTTAGAACCATGAATATTCGGTTTGGCCGTCGACGTGGAAGCATGGCTGGGATATCCCCATGATTTTCTGCGCTTGGGATTATCGTAGTAAACCCATTTTTAGTCCCTAGTCACAATACGATGCAGAAATCCCTTCCGTCTTTGCCTTGCAAGCAGCTGTTCACAAACGCACAAACGCCGTTCAACATCTCTTGGCTTCAACTCGTACGGCACCCAATTTCCTTGTTTCTGAATCATTCCCATGACTCTCAGGCGTTTTGAAATGGCTTGTTGCGTCACTTCCAATGGTCCTGTCAATTCTTGTTGCGTTTGACACGAGTCTTGATCAAGTAATGCCTCAAACTCTGCATCTTCGAAAACCTTCTTCCTTTCACCGCCATGCTGGTCTTCGACGTTGAAATCTCCGTTCTTAAAGCGTTGAAACCACTTTTGGCACATTATTCCACTAATAGCGGCGTCACCATAGGTATTTGAAAGCATCCGATGAGCCTCAGTCGCAGATTTCTTCATATTAAAGCAGAAAATTAAAACCTCCCGCAAATAACGAGAATTTGGCTCGTAAGCTGACATGTTTAATCGAGAATAACTTTATGATGCAGACACAAATCAACTAATATTTCGATAGCGTTATGTTAACAAATACCTAAGCTTATTGTATGACATCCACGATCTATTTATTTCAACTACCACTTACCGCTACAGCCATGTATTGCAAAACGGCGGAAGCGTAGTTGTACACCCAATAGTATCTTCTTCGGAAGAGCAAAATTCATCTATAAATTCGGGAGTCTTGTGCGTTTCTTTGCTTGTGTAAGCAAAAGGAAGTGTTGGAGAAGCATTATTTTTCTCAGTTATAATTTTTTTTCGTTTATACAAGGTGCTCGTTTGATTGAAGTTTTCAATAATAGCTTAACGTTTTGCGCATTAATACTGATGATTCTGTTTTTAAAATCGATGACTGCTTGGCTTTTTCGGAAAAATTAAGAGCCTAATATCCCAAGGCTCGAAAGAGGTACGTTATCTTGAATAATATGAGAAGTCCTTAGATGATTTAATATCGTGATTACAATAGAACCTAGGGTAGGTGTGTATCCTTTCTCTATGCTCTTTTATAAAGGTTTTTTGAAAAAGATAATTTTATTTGCTTTTGGCAATAACTGCAACTTTATTAGATTTAATTCCGACCCAGTATCGATTAAAAATCTTCCTTTTTGGTTTGTGCAGAAATTAGAAATTTCTATTTATTATAACCGTTTGTCTGGCGTAGACAAAACATTTGAGAATATTTTGTGATTGTTATCATCACTGTCCTAAAACAAAGGAACTTCGTGATTTGGTGTGATCATAAAGTTTTTTCGAAAATCTAATTTTGCTTTTGAAGTCATAAAGAAATTAGCACCGAGTACTCCCGCCCTAAGACCGTACTGCCGGTGCTGCATTTATCAAGCTCGGCTACTCAGTATGCGTGCCACCAGCCGGTTGGCACGCCCGCGAAGGCGGCGGTATTCAGGACAGGGAAGGCGATAAGATAGGAAAGGCGATTAATAACGCGCACACGTTATGCGCCAATGACTTATTTATTGCTTAATATTGATGAAGAAGATACAAAAGTTAGTTATTTATCGCGTAGTGGCTTGTTCTCGATGATCGCAATTAGTATTGCTGAACGCGCAATACTAATATACTAGGCGCGCACTGCGCATGCGCACCGTCTACTCGTCTTGCTTTATTCACTTAGCAAGACGTGTGAACCAGCCCTAATACACTCGAGCTGGTATTAGACGTGATAGCCGGCCTTGCTCTTTGGCGCGTTCACTGACGGTTGTTCGCGACCTCTGGCGGCCAATCGGGAGACAACACGCGCGTCTACACACACACACACACTCTTACGGTCTACTATATAGGAGTGAGTGAGAGCAAATCTCTCACTCACTGCTCGCACAAATAATTTAATACAAATTATCGCGATCGCGCGCGTTTGATAATTATCGGACCGAAATGCTTACGCTAAAAGTGGCCACTTCCTTCTAATCTCCGGTTAGTCTGCACGGCTCGATTCTCGCTCGGGAAAACGTGTCTCGATTGACGGCGTCTCTGAATTCTCTCTTTCTGACTTAACAGCACTTCGTTGCTGCTTGGCGGTTAGGAAGAGAAAAAGGCCCCCCTCATCCCCCTCTCGCGTCAGGCCTCTTCTCATTTTCCGCGTCACACCATCGATCGCTGCGTGTAATGACGCCGCGAACTCTATCTCGCACCGCATAGCAGGTGGCCCAACCTCGATTAGCTACCTGTCTCAATATATATATATATATATATATATATATATATATATATATATATATACAAGGTGTGTTCAGAGAATAACGGGAATTTTCGTTTTTTGAAAAAAATATTTATTCGTCTCCATTAATGTTGTCTTCTTCAAAGTAGTCTTCATTAGATATTATACACTTATGCCAGCGCTTCTTCCAATTCTCGAAACACTTCTGAAACTCGATCTTTGGGATAGCCTTTAGCTCTTTCAGTGATGTGCTTTTAATATCATCTATGCTTGTAAAACGACGGCCCTTTAAGGTTCTCTTTTTTTTTTGGAAATAGAAAAAAGTCACATGGAGCCATGTCTGGCGAATATGGAGGCTAGGGCACAGTTACAGTATTGTTTTTGGTCAAAAATATACGAACAGGCAATGAAGTGTGAGCTGGTACATTATCGTGGTTCAAAAGCCATGAATTATTTTGCCACTAATCCGGGCGTTTTTTTTGGATTGCTTCACGCAAATGATGTTGAACTTGTAGGTAGTACTTCTTATTGACCGTTTGACTTCCTAGCAAGAATTCATGATCCACTATGTCATTAACATCGAAAACACAATGAGCATAACCTTCACGTTTGACCGCACTTGTCGAGCCTTCTTCGGTCTTAGCGATCCAGAATACCTCCACTGAAACGATTGAGCCTTAGCTTCGACGTCATATCTGTAAACCTATGTTTCGTCACCTGTTATAACACGTTTTAGATATTCTGCATCGTTGTTGACTTCATTTAGTGACTCCTGAGCAACTTCCATTCGCTGCGGTTTTTCTTTGAAATTCAACAATTTTCGAAAAAATTTTGCTGCCACGCGTTTCATACCTAAAACATTAGAAAAAATTTCATGGCATGAGCCAATCGATATGCCTATATTATCAGCGACTGCTCTGATTGTGATTTGGCGATCGTTCAAAACCATTTCTTTCACTTTTTCCACTTTTTCATCGGTTGTTGATGTGCTGGGGCGTCCGGGGCGTTCGTCATATTTAACGTCTTCATGGCCATCTTGGAAACGCTGATACCACTTGCAAACACTTGTTTTACTCATAGCGGGCTCACCATAGGCTTTTGTCAACTTTTCACATACTTCGTTACACTTTATTTCATTTATTACGCAAAATTTGATACGAATTCTTTGATCTATTTTTTTTTAACTTACGAAAATCGCCGAGCTCATAAAAACACGTTTAACCTTAGCGGCTGCCACTAATAAAGTAAACAATAAATACAGCTGAAAATTGTATCATATTTCAGGGGTATGTGTACCAACATAATAATAAAAAAAGTTTGACAATCGGGCTTTCCAAATCCGCGAAATTTAAAAATTCTCGTAATTTTTTTCTGAACACACCTCGTATGTATATACTACCGTTTAAAAGTTTGGAAACACCCGATTTTTATTAGATTAAAAAAAATACCGTTAAAAAATCTTTAAATAAACACGTTATTATTGAAGTTCATTCATTATTATGACCGTGCTTATAACAAGAATGAACAAAATTACTTATTTCTTATCAGTTATTCCTTATCTTGAACAGAGACCAGCACACGTGTTTTATGACCACAAAGGTAATGAGATATATTATTTTTGCATTTATTTGTACTGAATATTTTTTACTAAATATTAATCTAACGTTTGAATAACATTAAAGCGTAATAAATCATGACTTACGTGTTTTATTGTCGTTTTCATTTAAATTACCATAGTGTTTTCAATCTTGAACGGTAGTGTATATATATACAGGGTGGTCCGTTTTAATCTATCGGTCGAATTTATTTCAAAGGGAGATGGTTATATCAAAAAATGTTCAGACAAATGTTGTAGGAGTTGAAGGGGGTCGTCCAACGCTGGCCTTGGCGTTAACCTCGAGGTCAAATTTTAGGTTATTTGAGAATCAAATCGCAAATTTTAAATGGGAATTGCAATTATTTATTACAGATTCTGATTCTGCGTTGAAAATATAAAAGTTTCGTCTGAAACATTATTTTCGATGCGCGACAGATGGCGCTGTAATCGGCAGCTTTAATCTATTAATGCAAATATCTCAACAACTACGCATATGAAAAGGTAGAACAGGAAAATTTCTTAATCTAGATAGGGGACATGCAATGACACCATAATCGACCCCCCTCTCTAACCCCCCGTATGGAGCGGTTTCAACTTAAAAATCTTAAATGGGTACCCCAATTTCATATTGCAGATTTTAATTCTGCGTCGAAAAATATGGAAATGTCGTTTGGAACATTTTTTAGATTCATGACAAATGTTGCTGTAATCGACAAAATTAAAAATGCGTACAAAAATCGTTACCGAATTAGAATTTCTCGAGGAATACTTATCATGTTCTGCAAATTAGAATTCTGTGGATAAATACGTTTAAAAAAAATCTGTTCTGATGAAAATGTTTATTCTACTTTTAGCGTTACACGGAGACAACAGATTCTTTTTAAACGTATTTATCCACAGAATTCTAATTTGCAGAACACAATAAGTAATCTTTGAGAAATTCTAATTTGGTAACGATTTTTGTACGCATTTTTAATTTTGTCGATTACAGCAACATTTGTCATAAATCTAAAAAATGTTTCAAACGACATTTCCATATTTTTCGACGCAGAATTAGAATCTGCAATATAAAATTGGGGTACCCATTTAAGATTTTTAAGTTGAAACCGCTCCATACGGGGGGTTAGAGGGGGGGGGTCGATTGTGGTGTCATTGCATGTCCCCTATCTAGATTAAGAAATTTTCCTGTTCTACCTTTTTATATGCGTAGTTTTTGAGATATTTGCGTCGATAGATTAAAACTGCCGATTACAGCGCCATCTGTCACGCATCGTAAAAAATGTTTTAGACGAAACTTTTATATTTTCAACGCAAAATCAGAATCTGTAATAAATAATTGGAATTTCCATTTAAAATTTGTGATTTGATTCTCAAATAACCTAAAATTTGACCTCGAGGTTAACGCCAAGGTCAGCGTTGGACGACCCCATTCAAATCTTACAACTTTTGTCTGAACATTTTTTGATATAACCATTTCCCTTTGAAATTGTTTCGACCGATAGATTAAAACGGACCACCCTGTATATATAAGAAATAACTAGTAAGAAATAAGTAATTTTGTTCATTATTGTTATAAGCACATTCATAATAATGAATGAACTTCAATAATAACGTGTTTGTTTAACAATTTATTTACGGTATTTTTTAAATCTAATAAAAATCCGGTGTTTCCAAACTTTTGAACGGTAGTGTATATATATATATATATATATATATATATATATATATATATATAACAATTTTAATGAATGAGAATATTTCATGTTTTGTACGTTTTTTTTTTATATTTGTATTTTATCTCTTTGTATTTTCGTAAAAAAGACATTATTGTTTTAGTTGTGTAATATCTACAAGAATAAATTATTTCGTGTTCGAAAACATTTTTGATTGAAATTATTTTACATAATGAATAAAAATATGCCTTGAGTGGTACTTTTGGAAATCGCAGTTTCCATTCTTTTTGTTGAACATAGTAGTTTTTATATTATTTTAATATTATTTAATGTATCGTTAGGTTAAAACAATTAAACAATTTGTTCACTGAGATTTTCCTAGTAACTTATTTCTTATTTTACGGCGCTACCTATTCGGTGTATTGGTAAGCGAAGGTTACCGTTACGTTATACGATAATTATTGCAATAAAATAATTCAAAGAATATTCGTTATTCTTTGCATAGTTTTGGAGTGTATTGCTGAGAAAAAGTTTGAGTAAGAAAAGATACAATTTAAATGGAATGTATATGTATAGAAAAAAGAGTATTTATGGGACTTTTTTTATTGTTTTGGATGCCGAGTAAACGCGCACGTGTTCGGTCTGACATTTATCGCTAGAGTAAAGTGCATGTACTATTTTTTTTTTTTGGTGTTCTGGGAAAACTCGTTAACTCTTGGCCCACGCTTAGGTTAGGTTTTACAACGGTCTGTGTCTGTGGAGAGTGCATTAAGTAGGTTGTGGTGGTAGGTTTTTTCATGGTAGAGCGTTTGAAAATAGATCAATGCAGGCGGTCGATACGATCGTCGCGCATCTTTTCAATTGACGAGCGAGGGCAGGAAAAGCAGGGAGAAAACTTATCGGCTGACACAGGAAAAAAAAAACGAAGGTGGTGTACCGACGTTACACATTAACTTCAGTTTCACCTTAATTTAGAAGTACCTATTTTGCTTTTTCTTTCTTTTATAATTTACCTAATTTTAACTGCTTATTTTATTTATTTGGCAAGAAAAGATAAGTACTGCCGCAGAATTAAAATTATCTGAATATAAAATATATAGGAGAGAAGAAAAAAAAATTAACTCTATAGAATATAAGAGCGATGAATTTTACATTGATTGATTTTTTACATTGATTGCTTGATTTTGGCGATAATAATAAAACGGATAATGTCTTTTACAAAACATTTTGGTTGGTTTGTATCTAACTTTAATAATTACAATATTAAGGAGTTTATATACATATTTATTGTAATCATTATTGAAGAAAAAATTATTTACAAAATAAGATTAATATGACGTATCTCAAAATTATTTCAAGCATTTAAATGAAAAATTAATTACGGTGAATATAAATACGGTATTATTATTATAAATAATTTCAGTATAATCGTAGAATTTTAAATATATGGCATATATAAAGTAATAATTTGATGAAATAAGGAAGCGGCCAATATTACAATAATTTTCGTAGAAAGAATAATGCATTCTACAATAATGCTTGGATATAATTAGAGTTAGAGTTTAGATGATTAATAATTTATATGGTAATAAGTAATTGTTTTATTCTCTGACTTAATTGTTACTTGCTAATGGCAAGATATCTGCGAAAATTTCGAATAATGGTTTATTTTTGTTTAATTAATAATATCATGCAACATGTCGCCCTTAGGTGGAATCAATTTCGATCGAAGAAGTTAGACGTGAATAATTAAAAAACTTCAGTTTATAAAATATATAATTTATATTTTAATTTCAGTTTATAAAAAATGTGTATATAAGTTTGTTAATAATAAGTTTATGAGAAAAAAAAAAAAAAAAAATAGTGTGGGCTTCATTTATTTATAACATAGCCTTTGCAATGTAAAATTTTCATCATTAGTATTATCAAGTACAGAACTCAAGATATGATAAATTTATTTATAATAAAGCGTTTGCAACTTCAAATTTTCGTTTCCAGGATAATTTCGTGTGGAGTTTACGGTATGTTTTTTTTTTTTAATTTATAACAGAATCTTTTGCAATTTGAATCTTCTCTTTCTAGGATTTTTAGATGCAGAGCTTATGGCCTTATTAATTTATTTATAACAAAGCGTTTGCAACTTCAAATTTTCGTTTCCAGGATAATTTCGTGTGGAGTTTACGGTATGTTTTTTTTTTTTAATTTATAACAGAATCTTTTGCAATTTGAATCTTCTCTTTCTAGGATTTTTAGATGCAGAGCTTATGGCCTTATTAATTTATTTATAACAAAGCGTTCGTACTATAAAACTTTGTTTTGTAAAACAGTTTGTTTTTCATTTATAACAAAATTCTAATATAATATATAAAACTTTTGTCCTGAGGGTTATTTGGTGTAGAGTTTATGGCCCGTTTTTATTTATGCAAAACAAAGTCTTTTGCTATTTAAAACATTTCTCCCCAGAATTTTTTGGTGCAGAGCTTACGGTGTGATTAATTCATTTATTACAAAGCATTTGCAATATAAAACTTTAATTTCCAAGGATATTAAGAATAGAGCTAATGGTTCGTTTTCTTTTATTTGTAATGAAGTCTTTAGCAATATGAAATTACTCTCTTCAGGGTGTTTTGGTGTAGAGCTTACTATATAATTAGCTTATTTATATCAAACCCATGGCAATATACAACTTTTTTAGTGTCCTTAGTGTTATCAAGTGTAGAGCTTAAGGCTTGATTAATTTATTTATAATACAATGTTTGCAATTTCAAACTTTCGTTACCAGGGTAATTTCGTGTAGAGCTTACGGTATGTGTTTTCTTTTACAATTATAAAATCTTTCAAATATGAATCTTTTCTCCTAAGAGTTTTTAGGTGTAGAGATTATAGTTAGTTTTTTTATTTTTTTTTTTTTTAATTTTTTTTTCTCTTTGACATTTTTTTACCTGGAATAAAAGATTCTATTTTGAGCCATTTTTTTTTGTTTTTAAGTCTAAAAAATCGATATTTTTATTTTACCCGAATGTTACTGTGTAATCCTTCTAAAACGTTTAATCGGGCTTTCAAAAATCTGCCCAGCTGCTTAAAAGTTTTGAGTTTTTTTCTGAATCGACGAAGGTTTTTTTCTTTTGCCGCTAAGGCTACTGTTTAAATTTAATTTAGGGGAAATTTTGTTTCTCAATTTACAATTAAATTATGGTATTATAATCAACAATAATTAAAAAACAATAATTTTAAATTATTGTGTTAATAATGAAATGACTTTTAAAAAAGTAAAATATTGTAAAGATAAAAAAATCCATTAAAAAGTAAAAAATAAAACTTAAATTTATAAATTAACTAAATAAAAATTAAATTCAAATTTAAAATTGATATAAAGAAATCTCTGACACAACAAACTAATCTTTAAAAAACACCGTATTATATTATTTTTAAATTATTTTTTTTACCCTTAAATGCGTGGGACTGCCAAATAAACAAAATGAGCAGTTAAAATTAGGTGAATTATAACAGAAAGAATAAGCAAAATATGTACTTTTAAATTAAGGTGAAACTAAAGTTAATGCAACAAAAATTACAATTACATTGTGTAGACATATGTGACAATTGCAAAAGACAGTGAAATTCCATTTAAATAAAATTTTTGGATTAAAATGTCATTAGTGGTTTTCTTCTGGAATTATTTCTATTCTGTTTTAAATTAAACTTCTTTTATTGTTTATTTAGTGGTCTTCTTACGTATTCATAGGATAAATAATTATTTCGAAATAATAATAACTTATTATTTGAATGATATGATTATACGTCATATTATGTGCCGGGTATTATTTTTTATATAAATTTTAAATTTAAGTTTCATTTATTCTATTTATTGTTATTTATTTAATTTAAAAATAGAAATTTTAATTTTTTTACAAATATATAATTTATTCAAGTTACAAATGTAATTTTTGATGTTATTTATTTCAATTTTGTAACAAAAAAATTCTTTTTTCCCCGGCTCTTCAAACCCGCTTTACGGAGTTTGCGCATATTATCGTGCGCATCTTTTGTCACGTCGTGCTACGATATGACATGGTATTTCTTTTACCACCAGTCGCCACGTCGTGTTGCAAGTTCCGATGCTACAATCAGTGTTTTTTTTTAATTTTTTTTTCTTCTTTTTATTTCCTTTTTTTCCTACGAGAAAATACTACCTCTGCGGCGATAGCATCAAGACGCGGAAGCACTGATGCGGAACGCATCTTTTAGATAAATCCGCATTTTCGCGGCTAAACAGACTTACACAAGCTGGCAACCTGGAGATGGTTGCGCAAGAATGTAAACATTTACATTCTTCGTCGACGACCTATGACGGACTCTCCGTCACAAGGTGCAGATCTAGTTTTTGCCAATATGAAGGGGGTGGTCGATGTACCGGGGATCAGTCTTTTTCCTAAAACTGTCATCGTACACGGAGGCTGTTTGTATAACACCGATGCGATTTTCCAACTCGGCCGCGAAGTGTGAGAGTAGGCGTGACTGCGCAGAAATTGTAACTGGTGAAACCACCCATCATGTCAAATATATCAAATTAAAGCAAACAATGTGCAAGGAATTATTAATGTTCAATTATTTTCAAATCCTCCTCCTTTCCCGCCAAGTCGCAGTCGAGTCAGGTTCCAGCCAGCGATACCAGCGCACTGAAAACAAAGTAAGAACAATTCTTTCACTCTCACCATCTCTCTCTCTCTCTCTCTCTCTCTCTCTCTCTCTCTCTCTCTCTCTCTCTCTCTCATAGAGTGTACATGAGCAAGACAGGCATATATATCTTTTTTTCGCTCTCATTCCTATCCGAACGCCCTCTGACTCTATCTCTCTGTCTCTCTATTTCTAACTGCGCTAGCTTATATTTATTGCCTTCCGTCCTCGGCAGCCACGGTTGACCAAAATAGGGAATTCAAACCTTCGTAATTTTAAAGACTTAGTGAAATTAAGTTTTTTGTCGTTGCGTCATCCCCTAGAACGTAACATGTAGGGGCTTCTTTTTAGAAAAGGATAGTGCGATAAATAACTAGTTTAAGGGGTCTGTCTAGTAACTCACTTTTGAAAAATCGTTTTTTTTTTTTTTACTTTTTTCGAAAGTAAATATATTAAGAAATATTGTGTGAAAATTTTTTTTGTACGGTCCAGGCATCGCTGACTAGGTGTAAGTAATTTTTTTTTAAGAATTTCATGTAAAAAAAAAATTAAACGCGTTTTTCTCGAAACAACGTTTTTACTCGCCTTGTTGATGAAATTTTCGAAACTACTCGACCGATCCTTATGAAATTTGAACCACATATTCTTTAAACCTATCGCTATGTCCACTATAAATTTTTTCCAAAAATTTTGAATTTTACTATATTTTTTTTTCAAAAATCGGCGAAAAAAAACCGGTTTTTTGAAAATTTTTTGTTTTTTCTTCACCATTTTTTTAATTTTTGAAATAATTGAATAAAATTCATAGGGGACATAGCCATTGTCATACCAAACCTAAAGCACTTTTATTTTTTTGTTTCAGACAACACAGCTCCGAGATTTTATCAACAAGGCGGACCTACCTACTTTTCGAGGTGTTGCGTTTGGCTGACGTTTTTGGTCATAATACATGTATAAAATAAAAGAAAAAATTTTTTTGATGTATTTCAAGAGTGTATTTACTAAGCCTAATAACTTTTATATCATTACCTTTATCCAGTATCCCAAGAAATAATCACGAAAATCGCGTTTTTTTCGGCGCGAGCTACTAGACAGACCCCTTAACCAGACTAGAAAAATGAACAGGAACAAGGGTGCGATTGCAATTCTTCTCAAGCATGTATTGTGTGTGGACCCAAATTATTTATCGTTAATCGCAGAGTATAATTTGCATGAAGTTTAAATCCTTTGCACTCGAGGCCTTTTTGGCTAAAAATGTAAGCCAAGCCTCCACGAAAGTATTTCCGGGAGGAATATCTTATCACACATCGTAAATCAGCAGATCGAGTCACAAAAGACTGTAACACCGCAGCAGCGTCGCTCGAGTCGATACTTCAAATCAGCCGGGCGTCGTATCGGCGCTGCTCGAGTTGACACTTCAAACCTGGCAGACGCGATTTCGGCGCTGCTCGAGTGCAAAGGGTTAGTTTTCCAAAAAAGGCACGAAAAAGCAATAAATATCGGTGACGGAACATCACAAGATGTCATAAAATCTTGCATTAAATTATTAAAAGATATTGTCGATCCGCATGACGTAGAAGATTTTTGCGCAAATAAACACGCGGCCAATGCGCTTGGCGATCTATTGGAACAAAGGATAGATCCTTCGTACGAGTATATTATTAGTTTCGTACTCAGTGAACGCGAAACATTACCAATTAATAAAATGAATAGTTTGGAATTGAATGCGGACATCGCGGAAGATAAAACAACGTTTTTCTCTTTTAAGCAACTGACGGCAGTAATACTATAAAACGAAGTAAAACCGCGGATTCGAATTTTCCTAACATACCGCAAGCACCACAAACTTTGAATTTTAATTCACATAGCACACCGGCCTTTCAATTTCCACCTAGACAAAACAATAGTAATAACGAAAACACACAACGCACACGAACACAAAATTACGAGGGTAGTCTCAAAAGTACCCGACCTGACTTATAAATACAGGTAGTTTTAAAAAAATAATTACTGCGATTGACAATACCACCTTTTAACAACTTAATGTTAAAAATTCATAACGGTACGTTTATTATTATTTTTTTTACAGACATCAAAAGTGAACGCTCTCAGTGAATTTGCAAATATGGAAAAAATCGGGTGTCGTTATGTGATACAATACTTTCATTTGTAAGGTCTAAGTCCAACCGATATCAAAGCCGAGTTGGATTCTACTCTGGGGAAGTCTGCTCCTTCGTTTACAACGGTAAAATATTGGGTAGCTAAGTTTTAGCAAGGTCGTACGAGCTGCCAAGATGAACACCGCAGTAGTCGACCAAGTGAGGTCACTACGTCAGAAAATGTGAAAAAAATCCATAAAATGGTATTGGATGACCGTCGACTAAAAGTGCGCGAGATAGCAGACATGGCAGGCATTTCAAAAAGTGCTGTGCATCGCATTTTAACCGAAAATTTGGACATGAGAAAGCTGTGCCCAAGATGAGTGCCGCGTTTGCTCACAATGGAGCACAAACAGCAACGTGAGGATGTTTCCATCGAGTGTTTGACAATGTTTCGCAGCAATAAAGCCGAGTTTTTGCGTCGATTTATAACCATGGACAAAACATGGGTCCATCATTTTACACCTAAGACCAAAGAGCAGTCAAAGCAGTGGACTAAAAAGGAAGAACCGGCTTCAAAGAAAGCAAAGACAGTTCAGTCAGCTGGCAAGGTCATGGCATCCGTTTTCTGGGATGCGCGTGGAATAATATTTATTGATTATCTCGAAAAAGAGAAAACAATCAACGGCGCATATTATGCAGCCTTATTGCAGCGTTTGAGTGATGAAATCAAGAAAAAACGGCCCCATCTGACGAAAAAGAAAGTGTTGTTTCATCACGACAACGCATCAGTCCACACGTGCGTCATTGCGATGGCTAAAATCAATCAGTTAAAGTTCGAATTGCTTCCTTACGTACCCTATTCGCCAGATCGGGCTCCCTCGGATTATTTTCTTTTTCCGAATTTGAAAAAATGGCTCGGCGGCAAAAGATTTGCCAACAATGAAGAGGTAGAGTCTGCGGTTAATAGGTATTTTGAGGAGCTTGACGATTCCTACTATAAAGCGGGTATCGAAGCTATTGAACATCGTTGAGAAAAGTGTATCAAACTGAACGGAGAATATGTTGAAAAATAAAAAAACATTTTCGCAATTTTTTCACTGTTTTCTTTGTCGGGTCGGGTACTTTTGGGACTGCCCTCGTACACAATGAAATCTACATTAAATCAAGTAAGACTGCTATTAATAAAGGACGCGCTCGAACTTGTACCAAGATACGATGGTTCCAATATGCTTGTGAATGTATTTCCCGACGGATGCCGCGAAGCCTGCGGTTTATTACCTGAAGCTTACGAAACAGATATCGCTAAGCTTTTAAAAATGCGTCTTTCCAAAAAATTTTTCCAAAGGGTTATGTGCGAAAATTAGAATGCACATAAGCATGGCTCGCAATCTGGAGATAGCGACATAAAAGGCGATCGAGATAGAAAAAAAGTTGACTACAGAGAGGTTGACAAATTTACCGAAATAAAAAGAATGTTTGAAAAATTAGCCGCTAAAGAACACTAATTCATTATGTAACAAGTAATGAAAAATTCCAGTTGTGTGATAAATTCAATCATGTAGCTTAACATTATTGGAAATAGCGCACATAGGGGAGAATAGTCCCGACCACAAGGTCCTAGCTACACACAAATAGAGGCTGAGTAAGACCACAAAACTCGCATCGAGCGCAAAGATTGCTTTGTGTATCACTCATAGAGAATAGGAAACAAAGAGAGCATCAATATTTAAGAAGACAAAATTCAACTTTTTCAAGACGAAATAACGAAAGATACGAGCCCGTAATATACAGATATTGCAGAAAAGGACATATTTTAGAACATTGCAAGGCGCTCGAATTTAATAACAGAAAGCAGGATAACTTGAAAAATTTTTCTCGCCAGGGCGCAGAAAAAGAGACTGAATACGCACCGCGCTCATAAACTAATATGCAGAAACCTCAATCATCCAATAATATTTACAACTAAATAAAGGCACTATTTCTCCGACCATCGCGCTCTTTGACGTGACACACAAAAGAGAAATAGCATTAATTTTAGACTCAGGAACAGGACCAAATTTATTAAAAATTTGAAATGTTAGCAAATATAGCAAAATCAATACTTAAGATATCCTTGAATTGAAAGTTATAACAAGCGAAAGCATTATTACGCTTTGAAAAATTAACATTTGTTTTCCCGGATTAAATATTGAATTTCACTTAGTTTCGAATGAGTTTCTAATTTAAAAAGAAGGGCTATTATTAGGAAACGAATTTTTCTCAAAATTCAATATAAAAATCGACTATGAAAATAATAGGCTAGTAGTCGGCCGTAATAAATTTTCATTTACGAGGGTGGTTCAAATATGATAGAGACAAACGCTGTAGATGGCGCACATGTATGTTTTGAAGGTCGTGGCTTGAGTATGTGATAGCTGGGTCCCTTACGAACAGTGTGGCATAGTTTTCGTCGGGAGTGCATGTTTCACACGCGTGCTACGACCATGAGTGAACGTCAAGTGCTGACTGCCGTTTCGCAACGTATTGTCATTTGTTTTTTAGTGTGGGAAGGCGTTAGAAACACGGAAATTTTTCTGCGTTTGCAAAATCAGTTCGATAGTGAGTGCCTGAGTAGGGCTGGTGTATTTAAATTGGCCAAAGCATTCAAGGATGGTCGCGAAACAGTCGAGAATGAGCCGCATGATCGTCGACCGCGAACCAGCATCACACCAGACAACATTTACCGCGTACAAAAACTCATTTTGGAGGACCGTAGGATGAATGTTTGAGACATTTCGGCTGAACTCGGCATCAGTATTGCTAGTGTAGAGTCTATCATCCACGAACACCTTCAATATCGCAAAATAACGGAGCATTTCAGCACGAAGTGCGATTCTTCTCTAGGATAACGCGCGCCCTCATACCGAGCGTCTCACGCTCGATACAATATCGAAATTGGGGTAGGAGGTACTGGAACACCCCCCCTACAGTCCAGATTTATCACCCTGTGACTACCACATGTTTGGACCACTGAAAGAAGCCCTCGGAGGTTAAAGATTCAACACCAACGACGAGGTAGAGGAGTTCGTGCGCACATGGCTGTCCAAGTTGCCCAAGGAATTCTTTGATACCGGCATCAAAAAGCTTCCGGAAAGGTGGACAAAATGCGTAACTTGTAAGAAGAAGTACCTAGAAAAACTGTAAATGTTTGTAAATTTTTTCGATAGTAAATAAACATGTCAGAGCATTTGTTTTGATCATGTTTGAACCGCCGTCGTATAAACAAATTAAACGTAACCAACACACTGCAAATGCAAGGAAGAAAAAAGAATGAAGCATCCGAAAGCAATGCACATAGAGAACAAGAGAAACTTTTACCGTACAACAAAACAGAGGGGTAACGACCGCTTGACAGCCAGGAACAAGTACGAAACCCTAGACCAAGCCACGCGGTATCTATGAATGAATGTAAAGAGACAACAAAGAGCAGGGAAAATAAGAACAGCGCAATTCATACAAACCAATAGACGAATGCAAAGGAGATTGTAATATACAATGAAAAGCGTGCTGTAAGTCAAAATATATTGAATGCTAGCTCAATCCTAAGAGTATGTCAAGAATTGTAAGTAGACGTTCTATTAATAAACGGGCGCGAGAAAGACCCTAATCCAAATTTCGAATCAAACTTGAAGGATTCGATTCTTGTCAAATTATAAAAGGTTAGCAGTGAACGAGTTTTTAAGCAATTACACAAAGATATGAGTTATCGTAAACAAATCTAAGAAAGATAAACGTAAGAGCAGGCACGCTTAATAATCGAAAAATTAGAAGTCAAATCTCTTTATACTCCACAAAAAAAATTAAAACAAAAAAAAAACAAGTGTTGGAAAACAAAGAAACAAATGCACTCTCTAAAAACATTATTGCGTTGTCAAAAAAAACTGTTAATTCAAACAAAAATTTAAAAAAAAAAAAAAAGAAAATACGTTAATTGAGATATTACCGCGAGAGGCATCGCGAGACCAAGAAAAAGAAATTGAGACATTATCTAGTTCTATGAATAAAAATGAGGAAGAAAAGGACGTCCCTTTTAACCCTATAAGATGTAAAGATACAGACCAAAGGTGTACAAGTAAAATTATGCAAGAAGCTGATAACGAAACGAGCTCTTGGAAAATTTAATCAAGCTGCAAAATATTTTAAATAAAAATTTATACGAGAAACATGTGTTACGTGAAAATTCGAAGCATGTGAAAGCTTCATTCGGAATACTATTTAAATATTTTGTAACAAATATAAAATTAAAAAAAATTGAAGAAAGTATGATAAGTTTACTAGAATTAAGAAATATGAGTGAAAACACTACAGGGAAAATTATAAATGAAATTTTCAAGAACGTTGCAGTTACGAAAAGGTTGCTTAAAGAAAACGGTTGCATGAAGAAGAAAACTAGTTCGGCAACACTCTCAATCAAAGCATTCACACGCAATGAATGCATTGAGATGACAAAAATATTATTATGGCTTTAGCACCTAGCTCCAAAAGAAGATAAATAGATCGTAGATTAATCGCTGAATACCAAGCTGTTCAATAAGTTTTGCGGTTCGATAAGAAAAACACAATTTTATTGTTTAAAATACACTTTATTATTCAGTATAGTCTTCCTGAACATCAATACACTTGTTTCAACGAGATTCCAATTTATGAATCCCATCCCTGAAGTGAAAATCTGGAAGGGCTGCAAAATACGCTTCCACATCTGTTATGACCTCATCATTTGATGAAAAACGCTTTCCACGCATGAATTTTTTTAGGTCTGGAAACAGATGAAAGTCGCTAGAAGCTAAATCTGGTAAATACGGTGGATGCTTCAACAATTCGAACTTTAATTCATGGATTTTAGCCATTGTCAAAATGCTCTTGTGATACGATGCATTGTCCTGATGAAAAAGGATTTTTTCTTCTGCAAACCGGGTCTTCTTTCACGAATTTTTTCCTTCAGCTAGTCTGAAAGGTCACAATAATATTCAGAATTTATCTTTTTACCAGTTTGCAAGTAATCCACAAACAAAATTCCCTTCGCATCCCAAAAAACTGATCCTAACACTTTCTTGGCCGATTTCTGGACACGAATTCGTTTCGGAGCCGAAGAACCAGGTTAACACCACTCTTTAGCCTCTTGTTTTGATTCAGGGTCATGGTGATAGACCCAAATCTCATCCATAGTGATGAATCGACGCCCAAAATCCACTTTATCCTTTTAAAAACGCTCTAAATGTTGCTGAGAAAGTCGCATTTGAATGCGTTTTTGTTTCATTGTTAGCGAATGCGGCACCTATTGTGCACACGGCTTTCTAAAACCCAATACTTTAGTCAAAATATTGCTTACACTGCCTTATAAGATGCCTAAGGCTACTACTAAATCTCTTTTAATCACTCGACGATTTTCCAATACGACATCCTGTATTTTTCCTACGATTTCTGATGTTGTTGCTGTTTTTTGACGTCCTTGACGTGGATCGTCTTCAAGGCTTATACGACCAGGATTAAATTCATCAAACCATTTTTTTACGGTACTAATTGAAGGCGAAGAGTCCCAATACCCTTTAAACATTTTTTCATAAATTTCCTTTGCTTTTAAACCTTCCAAAAATAAAAATTCAATCTCTGCACATTACTTGATTTTTTCCATTGTAAAAGAATACTGTGACACGTCGATACTAAAGGGCTTGTAAACAAAGAATGAATTGACAGATTGAAATAGAGCTTCACATATGTTCATATGAAGAGTGTACCAACATAACAAAAAAAACATTAGGCTAGTAGCAACACCCTCTCTTATCGAACCGCAAAATTTATTGAACAGCCTGGTACAATGATATCTTTTATATTCCGGGAAAGAGACTCACTGCAACACACATTCTTAAGTTAATCATTCTTATGTTAGACGAAGTACCTGTTACCTTCAAACAATACTGCCTTCCGCCGGTGCATAAGGCTGAAATAGAAAGGCAAGTATAAGAGCTGCTTGATAATAGAATTCGTAATAGAACCCTCGACTTCGTCTTACTCCAGTCCATGCTTAAGTCCAAAAAAAAGAGAATTTGCAAGGACGAAAAAGGTATCGAATGGTTACAGACAATAGAAAGTTTAATGCCGAAACTCTTGACGACCAATTACCGCTGCCAAATATGAATGAAATTTTAGATTAATTAGGAGACTGAAAATGCATTCAAAACGTGGAGAAATAAATTATGCAAAGAGCCGATATTGATTTTTCCCAATTTTGAAAATACCTTTAATTTAATGACGGGCGAGTCGGGATACGCGATAGAAGGCATTTTGTCACTAGGAAAGATCGGCAGCGACCAGCCCATCGATTACGTATTTCGCGTGCTCAAAGATATGGAAAGACGCAGGGATACGTTTAATAACGAAGGACTGGCACTCATATAATGCATAAAGTATTTTAGACCTTATTCGTTCGGTCGAAAATTTTTTCTCATAACAGATTACAGAGCGCTTGTGTGGCTACAAACACACAAAGACTCCAACTCACGAATAACGCGATGGCGACTTATGCTTGCTGAATACGACTTCGAGGTGATTTATAGAGCAGGGTAACTTAACATAGCCGATGTGCTCTAATGGAATCCGGTAGAAAGCGTTCACATAATTCCGCAGATAAAACAAAATGCTCCGGAGATCGAGCAACTACCGGATGCACTCGAGCCACCCAGCAAAACATTTACGCAATCCACCCACTCAATGACTATTCGAGCAGGCCGAAAAGCGAGTAAGAAATATTTAGAAGCTATAAAACGGCTAGCTCCACAGAAACACGTATCAAACGCAGAAATACAGGAAGTCGTAATTTCGCCCATTATTTGAAGCACTCAAGCCGAGAGCATAAAGCAAAACCCCGATAAGAATATTATGCAAATAGAAGAATTGCGGTACCTTTTGGTGCGAAGAAGTTGACTCACTGTTTTCCCAGTCTCTGGCAATCTCCCTATTCATCTCTGGTAGCGCTTGTTCCTATATCTCAAAACGGTCCCAATATTGTGTTAACTATGCAGTGTAACTTTTCGAAACTGTTTGAAAATACCATTGAGGGACATTAATTTTTAAGAGTTTTTTTTGTGTAAATAATCGTATTTATTGATCTTAAACTTAAAAGGCTTAATAAAAATAGTCTTAAATTCCAAAAAATAATATTTTTGATTCATTTCAAACACTTTTTATGTACGGCAGCTACTCGTATACAGGACTCCTCAAAAAGCAGGTAGGCGTGCGCTGTTGATAAAATTTCAAAGATGAACCATCTGAAACAGGAAAATTAAATTGTTTTAGATTAAGTATGGCTGTGGTTATATTCTGTAGCAGAATTATTCATTTATCTTCAAATCAAAAATTTTGGTGAAAAAGAAGAATAAAGAAAAGAGCGTGTTTTTTTCACTGTTTTTTGCAAAAAAAATATAGTATAAATTAAAATTTTGTAATAATTCTGCTACAGGATATAGCGATAAGTGCCAAAATATGTAGTTAAAATTTCATAAGAAACGGTTTTGTAGTTTTTGAGATTTCTTCAACAAGCGGCGTAAAAACGTAGTTTTAAAAAAAACGCATTTAAGGTTTTTTTTGTTAATCATTAAAAAATCTTACCTACGTTTAATCAGTGATGCCCGGACCGTACAGTACTCCTTGTTTCACCAAGAACTCAATGTCTTTCAATTTAGCTATTTCACAAACACAACGAACAGCTGTCCGTTCCGGATGAGCAATAGGAATTTGCGGTTAAGAGTCAGTAGAAATTTTGTGACAAAAGCCGGCTAAAATCTTTCTTCGCATTTCTTCAACTGAATTTTCGTTTCTCTAAACTGCTAAGCCATAGTTTAATGACAATTCTTTATAAATTTTACTATGAAGCCGAGTGTTTTTTCTTCTTTTTTAGCAATTTTTTTCGACGTGCTTTTTGTTTTTCTTTTTGTCACAACTGTTGCAGTTTTTTTTTGAGCTACCTTTACAGCTTCTTTTTTCGGTGTTAAAACCCTTTTCGCTCCACTAGCACTTTTAAATATACGTTTAACGACATGCAGAACACACTCTAATTTTTTTACTGCGAAATCTTCGACATACTGGTGAACATCAAACAGGCTTTTAAACGTTTAAATTCTCGTCTCCGATATAATAACCGCAGTGCAGTACAAACTTCTCTATGGATTGCAAAAACATCATAACGATACCTTTCACCTCCATTTTTGTAGCGCTATCTTCATGATTAGCATTGCACTTTTCCTCGGTATGTTTTTCTTTCTATTTCTTATATTATGCTGTATTGTGTTTTCCTTTTCCCCACTCGCGTGACTTGCAGTATATTTGTAGCACAGTAACGTCAATGACTTTTTTACTGTACTTTCCAATCAATGATGCAATGCCAATGAGAGATTGAAAACCTCTTGCCCGTGTACCATCACCAGAAATAGTCAAATGTTTACCGTTTCCACTTTTGGCATTCAAATATTTTTTCTTCTTAACCGCTTTCAATGCTACTAAGTCAAATACAGTTTTTGATGTGGTGCAGATGACTTCTATGATTTTGTAATTAATTTTGTTATTTAGTCCTTGACCTAGTTCCATGAAACGACAAAATAAGCTTATACCTTGTATTCCAATGCCAATCAAACGCATCACAAACACTAATCGACGATTTATTTCGTATCCTGAACCAATCATTGAGCATAAGTTGATAAATTGTTCACCACATTCACAAAGTAAACGAACTCTAAAACCGAAGCTCTGTTATCTATACTAGGAAAATGTAATTTTCGTTACATATACAACACTTTATAAATATTGTCAACATAATGAATACCAAAAAAGAATCCAGGAGACAATAATCTTATTAACCTTATCCTTTTCGATAGGCACATGAAAACTTCTATCTTTCATTTTTTTCTGTCGACGCGCTAGTGGTATCTATGCTTAACTTATCAGTGTGTTGATTACCACAAAACTTCTGCTTCATAGCTTTTAAACTTGGATCTCTCCACAGACTTTTCATGTCGTGTGATTTCTTCTCCGTCGTGAATATATTTGAGATGCTGTTGATTTAAGTTTTGAAATAAGACTGAATTCAAAACGAGTCTAGAGCAGTAGTACAGCATCGATTGAAGAGAAACCTATATACAGTTAATACTAGGCAGGGATTATAATAAGTGGAAGCTGTGCGTAAAAATATGGGGGGGGGGGAAGGTCAGCCGTACATCTGCCTTAACAGACGCAGCGGCTAGGGTAAATCAGCGCGCTCAGGCAGTAAGTTAACACGTTTAACCCGGCGCATTTTTTCGAAGTGCGTATGGTCGCCGGGCTCGAGATTATCAGCTGTTTATTCGTCTGGCGGCGCTTGTTTGTTTTACTATTTTTTCTGTAGTCAGTGGCTTGAGTCTGAAGTCTAGTTGCATAAAATTGTTATAAAGTACTTATAAAACTTTATTTACGAATTGTGAAATATATATACAAATAAAATACAAACTACGTGTGAACCACCGGTGGTTCACGCCTGGTTGAACGTGTTAAAAAGCATGGAAAAGTACAGTTAGTGCTCCAATCTTCTTAAAATTTTAGCACAATATTTTGGAACATATTTACTTTTGAATAAAGTAAAAAAAAGTTCGATTTTTTGAAATTGTCAAAGTAGAATCATCCTTCAATCGACCAAGGATCGAATTTTATAAGTAGCCTAAGAAAAAGAATGGTCAACAAATTCAAAATGAAACAGGTACAGACAATAGCCTACCACCCTAAAGCTAACGGATCGCTAAAAAGATTACATCACTCACTCAATAAATATATTAAAATTTTTAGTAATGATATGTTCGTCGGATAAGAATTTGGAATAAGCTTTCTTGCCACAATACGATACCACATGCGGGACACAAATATACACCGTATAAGTTAGTATTAGGAAAAATGGATCTTGAAAGCTAGAGAGCAAAATATTATTACGAGAAAATAGCAAACTTAAAAGATTTTAGGATAGGAAATAGCGTATGATTATTAAACGGCCGGAGGTCGTACCATTTCGCTGACCAATATGAAGACCCGTAAACGATAGTGGATCCGATAAATGATAATAATATTAAAATTAGGATTAATAAAAATGAGATTAAGGTGATGCATGCTAATAAGTTGAGAGTGTCGTATGTGGAACAAGAAGAATAATAAGCAAATAGAACTAAGTTCTAGTTATAGGTCAGACAAGCAATGCAATAATACTAATAATGATTAAAAGAAGATTACAACAGGAAATAAGATAACCCATCTATGTTTTCAGCACAATGCCTTAGGGTGTTATGCTCAAGCTCTGGATATTCATGATACAAGGATTAGCAAGAGTGCCTATCAAAGTAAATGCCATTCCATCGTCCAGTATAATATTTGAAGATCAGTATACATTGAGATTCTTGGAATTCACTTAGGAGATCACGTTTTTTTTCAACTTTTACTAAGAAAACTATAAGACAAATAGAGGCTTCTCTGATAAATTGGATAGGAAACGATTATATACATGGAAGACATTTAGTACCGTGCGCGGCAAAATTCGATGCAGTGTTTGGGAAATTTAACCAAACACATGCAAATTTTCGCTTCGTTCTAAACTTTTATAGATATGCGAGGTCCACTATTTCTTCAAATGAAAGAATACGACATAAGTTCCGCATTGACACTCTAAAAGCTAACTCAAAATAAACGTTTCGGATATGCTTAAGAAAGGCAGCCCCTAGGAACGAGCCCTGTATGTATTATTAAATGAAATAGAGGCAAAGCTGAAGATACACATTCTCAGAAGTTGACGAATTCGGGAAGTGCTTAGGGATGCCTTGAAGGCAAAAATCCACCCCGTCTCTCTACCAACAAGGACTTAGAGGAAATGTTTCATAAAATCGAGAATATTGTGGCGCCACAAATATTTCCACTAGCAGAACAAATAAGAACGATCGAAAACCTTGGAGGTATTGGTAAGATCGTGGGAACAACAGTTTTTCATAAACATCGAAATTCCACCGTCATCTCCCAAAGACTACACGTTGTATCACATCACCCTTTTCCATCGCACAATATCCATTAGTTGGACGAATGGGGTTAATTGCAATGGGCCCCCTCCACCAGTACATTCTAACCAATCAAATGTTATTTTATAAGCTCGAAAGTCACGAGATGCAGCGATGCAAAATTATTAAAGATTAAATGATCGTCCGCCACGATGGTTTGTAATTATTCAAAAGAATGAATTTCCAGTTACTCCGCAACGAGGCATAGATAATGCTGTCAAAATTGCTTTAGAAACCAACATAAGACAAGATTCATACATGCACGCTTAAGAGATAATAGGGTATTCTCAGTAAACCATCATCTCAACCTTATACAGGATGAGCTATGTTAATCTATCCACCCTGCAATCTTCAAAAAGTCAACGGTATACGAAAAATTGTTCTAACAGAAGTTACTTAGGACTATAAGAGATAAGAGGTTTTGATCTTGAGATCAATTTTGAAGGTTATTTGAAGGCCTAAGTGATTTCTTTGAATTGAAACCCCTATTTTTGACGTTGGATTCTAAAAGAGTGGAAAATTTTACGTTCGAAATGATAGTTAAAGTAAATTTTCATAAGGTCAAATCAAGGTCGATTTCAAAAAATCATCCAGAAAATGTTTTGTTTTTTATAACGTCTGGGCAATGAAAAGTTGAAGTGGACTTGGGACTAACAACCTTGATCATCTTGACTTTAAGGTTAACTTGGGAGGTCATTCGAAGGTACGTTCTGGTCATTGTTTCTAGGTAATTCTAAAAGTAAGAATTTTTATTCAGAAAAATCCTCTTGTCTTTTACACAATCTTCAAATCTGAAGATGGACGTAGTCCAAGTCGTTGACCTCTGAACCTACTCGAGCATTTTCCATTTATAAATCCATTAAAATTTTCAACAAAACAGCTTTTGGACATTTTTTTATATTTGGCCGTCTAAATGTCAATCGAACAGATTAATAGTCATTATTTTTCTACAATAAAATGTCTCTATCCTTTCGAAATCCGAAATCAAACGTAGGTGTTATTATTTAAAAAAACACTTGGACCTTCGAATGACCTATCAAGTTAACCTCAAGGTTACGATGATCATGGTCATTAGTCCACTTCAGCCTTTTGTTGCTTGGACGTCATAAAAAACAAAAACCTTTTTTCGACAATTTTTTTAAATTGACCTTCATTTTGAACGCAAAATTTTCCGCTTTTTCTGAACCCAGTGTCAAAAATAGGGGTTCTCTTTTAAAAAAATCACTTTTACCTTCAAATAACCCTAAAGATTGTTCTTAAGATCAAAACCAATATTGCTAGAAGATGGCCTCTATAGTCATGAGCAGCTTCTGTTTGAACAATTTTTTCGAAAACTGCTTACTTCTTGAAGATTTCGGAGTGGATAGATTAAAAAGACTTATCCTGTATATTATTGTGGGTATGGTAACTTTCTACTGCTACTAAAAGAGATAGGTCTTGACGTGAGGTAGACTAGAAACCAAAGTTATGTTCACTATAAGGCGAGTAAGTTGATCTCTAACACAGAGATCAAGGACGACTTCACTAAACTTATATTGTCGCGAATTGCATTAATCGCGAAGTTGGTTGAAATAGGGTTTCTAAACCAAACACTTGAGCATCTATGATCAATGAAATTGTACGAATAGGAGGAGATAAGCTTCTGGAGCGTGTCACGTGTGCAAGAGAAGCCAGCGCTTCGGCAAAGCAATACCCTTATGGCCATCCCTCTGTTGGCTATAACCTCGACCTTATGTGCGGTTGCGGCCCTCGTTGTCTTCCTTTGAGATTTCTAAAAAATATAAAGCGACACTCTTAAAAAAATAAAATTAAAAATCAGATATGACGGGAGTTGTGAAACAATTAAAGAAGGCGTCTACGCTCCACCTTAAAGAGGCATTCTAAGCCTATTATAGATTAATGGGAATATATTCGTACCAAAGATAATAATAATAAAAAACAGAAAAAATAATAATAATATTAATAAAATAATGATAATACTGAAATTATATTAATAATATAGTAGAAATAGTAACTATAATATTAATAAAATAATAAGTGTTAATGAGATATTGTTAATAATTATAAAAAGTGTGTTCATAATAATAATAATAATAGAGAAGAAAGAAAGAGCTAATTATAAGAAGAAAGAGATATTTAGACACGGGTTTGTGGACACGTACGACCGACAAATCTTTTCTCATTGTAGTTGAAGATTTGGCAGGTCCTGCTTCTCGTGGGTGAAATTCAGACGGTGCAGGGAATTATAGGTTATAATGGCGAAAAGCAAATATCAAATTTAACTACGATATCGCTAGTAAACATCAGAGATTGCGATATTGCTGAGACGAAAGTAACGGTTATGCCAATTTATGGGCAACTATTATAATATGAAGATTTTAAAACTCTAGCCGTCTATAAATGTTCAATTAAAATTTCGTGGATCATCACGCTTTATAGAATGCATTCACATCCCTTTCGGATATATGAAGGTGAAATAAGTTATTTTTTATTAAGAACTTCAACCGAGAAGAATTTATAACAAATCAACTTTATATCAGTAGACGGTGCTCAGATAATATTTATTGAAACCAACTCAACCACGAGAAAAACAGTATATTTGCCGGCAGTAGTGAGGGTAACGGGTGCTGCACAGGCGGTTTGTTCCTCGGATTCCTACGAAATATTTAAAAACGTATACGTCGCAGGATGGGTAGAAGTAAACGTGCGAAATTTCTATGCTACGGAAAAATCAGATTGAACTTAGGCATGACCTACAAATTTTCTGACACTCAGGCATCTAACGAAAATCGGGGTGTCTCAATTGTATCTGCTAGTTTAAATAAGACACAGGAATGGAACTTTCGAATGGTGCTCAGACTATTGCATACTGATATAAAAGAAGTCAAGGAAATATTGCTGGCTAACCCGCATTACAGATTCGTCAGCAAAAAGAATGAAGAGAAACCAGCAGACACTCCAAATATGTCTATACCATGGAAAAAACAAGTGCAAAGAAATTCTAGTTGCCCATTTATACACGGAAGACCCTGCGGAAATGTTAATATTATGAAGTAGAAGAAAATGAACAGTCGGCCGAGACAAGTAAGAATAATTCTTTTGACAAGTATCTGTACAAAATTTGCCACAAACAACCTATGGAAATTGCATTCTTTTCATGTAGACACCTCTTCAGCTGTAAAGAATGTGCCGGTCACCTAGTCATCTGCGCAATACGAAGGACAACCATCCCATCGCAAAGATGAGTATTTATCGCTTAAATGCAAAATATATAAGATAAATCAAACTGAAGGGAATTATGCCGTAGGAGATAAAACAGAGGAAGGAAAAGGCTGAAATAATAAAAGAAATATAAAAATAAAAAAAAAAGGAAAAAGAAAGCGGGAAAATAAATCCAAGATTCTTCTGGAGATAAAAGAAATTCTTTTTAGCCAAAGACAATAAATAATAAATAATAATAAATAAAAATAATATACAATAAGGTGTTAAAAAATATTAATCTATTATGGCCTAAGGAAGATGTAAATTATTGTTGCCAGGAAAAATCGAACTTAGAAATGTCTGAAGAACGTCTCCACGAAATCGATTAACAAGGTCGATGCTCCGCGTTCCTTTTGAGATTAGAGAACCAAACTGCAAACACTAACAGATTGGCCTTGCACTTTCATAGACCTCAATGAGGTAGCAGCTACTCAAATCTATTATTTTAATAAAAGAGATTTAGTGTGATACTGTGTCTGCTAGATCAAAATAGATAATTGAGAACAAAGCAATCACGCAGAATAGGAACATCGACGATAAAGCCAAAGATACCTATTCCTGAAAAGACAACCTGACAAGGAGTCTAAAAAACGGATAGGCAGACACGAGCTTAAATATACACAAAAGCTCCCAGAAATCACTAAAATCATGGAGGAAAAGAGCAATATAAAATCTGCCACAATAATCCTGTAGCAGATAGATCCTGCATGAAATAGTACTGTTCTCCATAGGACACCTACAGTCTGTCAAGTTAGAGCGTGGTTGACTTCACCGACAGATAATAAAAGATTTTGCTCTAATTTCTTCGCGAGCCGATAGAGGAAAGCTTTGTCCTTGATGCATTGTCAACAAAAATTCAGTTGTCGTTGATATTTTGAAAAAGAATTACGTTAAACGCCATGAGTGCTAAGTACGCGTCGCGCTACGAGGCTGTGTTCCTTTGCATCCACCCGAAAGGTCCCAAAATATCGCAATCAGCGGCTGCTAAATATATGAGAAAGTCGAAGGCATTTGTACAGAAGTGGATACAGCGATATAAAGTGGCTAAAAATGTCGATGATTTACCAGAACGTGGCTCGATAGGAAAAGTGAACAAAAAAGATGAAAAAAGAATAGTGAATCAGTTTTCGCGGAATCCTGCTTTAACACTGCGGCAAGGACAAGCAAAATAAATAGCAAAAGGTTTAGATATATCCTACGAAACTATCCGAACCCATCTTCGTACTCATCATCTGAAATGGCGCAACACAATGAAGAAGCCTCTGTTGACTGAAAAACATGTGACTAAGCGACTCGCTTGGGCGCATGAGAATATTGATAGAGATTTTAAAAATGTCATTTTTACTGATGAATGTTCTATATGGGCACGTTCTGTCCTCACGCGAGCCTGGTCAACTTCCACCAAAAGGCTTGTTCAGCGGACCGTAAAACATGGAATAAAGGTGCATCTTTGGGGCTGCTTCTCAAAGCAGAGATTCGGCACTTTGCACCTCTTTACTGACAACCTAAATGCCGAGAAAACTCATGATAGTAAATGTTAAGATAAAAATATAGTTAAGTGGAAATAAATAAAATGTATAAAAAATAATAAACTATATATGTAATATTATAAAAATAATTTACTACTGTGATCAAAAAGTAAGGTAAATTTGTCATTTGAAACTCCCGGGCATTAGGAAGGCAGGTAAATTTTTTTTTCCTAGGTTGGTAGGACTGTCTATAACATTTGCCAAGCGTCTGTTTGTCAAAAAGTTTAATTATCTCCGAGTTACACGTGTTTTTGTGAACAACCAAAAGTGAATTTTTCGATTTTTACAATGGGTGATTTTGTTGAGCAAAGAACTTGCATCAAATTTTGTTTGCAGTACGAATATTCTTGTGCGGACACGTTGAAAATGTTGCGGAAGGCCTTTGGTGGTCAAACTATGGCATGAGAAAACGTTTATAAGTGGTACAACGAGAACGCGTTGAAGACAAACCGCGCTCTGGACGACCATCAACGTCTACCGACGAGGACCACGTCCAAAAAATCAAAGATTTGGTGCTTAAAAATCGTCGATTGACAATTAGTGACCTCGCTGATAGTGTTGAAGAATCATTTGGCTCAGCTCAAACCATTTTGAAGGATGTTTTGTGTCTCAAACGCGTCAAGTCTCGATTTGTACCAAAATCGCTCAATTTTTTGGAAAAAAAGCGTCGCGTTGATGTGTGTGAAACTTTGCTGTCTGACTATCAGGACCACTTGAAATGCATAATTACTGGAGACGAGACTTGGATTTACGCATACTACCCTGAAACCACCGACCAATCCAGCAATTATCGTGCAAAAGGTGAAGCAAGACTAAAAAGATCACGGCAAAGTCGATCGAAAATCAATGTCATGTTGACAGTTTTCTTTGATTATCGTGGTGTGGTGCACTATGAATTCTTTCCGCCGGGCCAAACTGTCAACAAAAAATATTATTTGAGTGTTGTGCGTCGTTTGCGTAAAGCTATTCATCTGAAACGGCCGGAATTATGGGCAAACAACTCTTGGTTTCTTTATCACGATAATGCACCATGTCATACTGTATTGGTTCTTCGCGACTTTTTTGCCAAAAACTCGGCTCATATCGTTCCGCAACCACCGTATTCGCCTGATTTGGCTTCGTGCGACTTCTGGCTATTCAGCAAACTCAAAAGGCCAATGCGGGGACGCCGTTTTGACACGATTGAGAAGATAAAAACCGAATTAAAGAAGGTCTTGAAGGCTATACCGGAAAAAGACTATTCCGACTGTTTCGAGGACTGGAAAAAGCGTTGGCAAAAGTGCGTTTTATCGGACGGGGATTACTTTAAAGGCGATAAAATTGATTTGGAAGAATAAATGAAGAATTTACATTTTATAAACAAATTCACCTTACTTTTTGATCACAGTAGTATCATAGAAGGTGATTGAACATTAATTTTGTCATCAAATGTTCTTTGAGAAATCGTATGAAAGGACAAGCAATTGTGCACACAGGAGATTCTTGGCTTTGCTTTTGAGATGACTTTTGTGTAAAGTTAATGTTATATCACTTTCTTGAATTTGGAAATTGATGAAAATTTTAAATAAACGAACTGAACGTGCATTTATATGTCTAAAACTTTTATTATATCAAATTAAATAAAACACAAGATTACTTAAAGTTCCACTACGTGTACAGTTGAATTCTAGCTTGTCATGTGTGACGGAGAGTCCATCATAGGCCATCAACGAAGAATGTAAGTGTTTACGTTCTTGTGCGACCGTCTCTTGGTTGCTGGCTTGTATAAGCCTGTTTAGCCGCGAAAATGCGGATTTTTCGAAAAGCCCGCAACGTTCGAAAATCGCGCGATTTTTGAACTTGCGGCGACAATCGGCAAGAAATTTTTAAAGCCGCAAGGGAAGAGGAGAGGAGAGCGAGCGCAGCGAGCATTTACGCTGTGCTTTCCTGCGAGTGAGTTTCGTTGCGCGCTCCCGCGAGGACGGTAGAGATAGATCCCGCGGTTAAACTTAGTTTTTGTTCCTCTTTTATTTAGAACGAGCGTCGCGAGTGAGTAAAGTCAGGTGTGAAGGTGTGCAAGAGAGAGCGAGAGAAAGAGTGAGGAAGAAGTCGGGAGAGCAGGGCGAGGGAGGAGAGGAGCGACGGCGAAGAGGCTCAGCGTAGAGGTGAGACGGGGGACGAGGAGAACAAGTGTCAGCGGGAGGTGACTGGAAATCGTTACAGTGACACCTAAAGCTGAGGGTGAGGAGGAGGCCATCAGCAAGCAGGCAAGCTCCTACCGAGGTCCAGCAGCCCTTCTCCGAAGGGAGAACGGCAGGAGCCAACGGCAGCGGTGCGAAAGAGTGCAGCCGGGCGCTAGCTTTATAGCAATCACGAACGTAAAGTGCATCACTGCCACCCTGCTTACCAATTCGATCATGTCTGGAAAAATTATAATCTTTGATTATATAAGAAGAATCAGGTACACCAGGTTCAAGGCACGTCTCGGTAAGAGCAACTACATCATATTTGCATACACTGTTTGCAAGAAAAAATTCTAATTCATTGAAGTGGGCAGACAAATGATTAATATTACTATGACAAATACTAAAATGACCAGACTCATTAAAAAGACCCGACTGAGCAGTTGCCACTCATTGTGGCTGAGTACGCGGCGCAAGTCTATCAAGATCTTGCAAAGATCTAATCGGGATTAGCGGAGATTGATTGTCAATGCGCATATATACAGTCAAGTTACGCACAGTCGGTCGAAAGTAACCCAGATCTTTATACTTTCGATTTGCGGCACGTAGTAGTTCATAAACTTGACGAGGCCTAAGAGGTGTTATAATAACCTTGTTTTCACCGCCTACGCCAAAGATTGATGAGCATGTTTTATCACGCAACAGCCGTGCCTAAGACGCAATTTTATTTCTAATAATCGGCGAAGGTAAGCTAATAACTAAGGCAAAACAATCACGCTTCTCCACAGTACCGGCGTTAGTACGGGACGAGGAGAGAGACCACTTGCGAATCGGCACAACAAAATTTAAGTAATTGATACAATTTGTAACTTCGAAAATACGCTCAATTGCCTGAGGAAAATTGTCCGAAAATTGAGCTGGAATACCTGACACGCGCAACTCACAAGGGTCCGAGAGTAAATTATCACGCTCTCGTATCTTCGTAACAGCCCGAGTGGCCATTATCTCTTCACAAAGTTCGCAAAGTTCGCAATTTATATGCTCGACTTTGTCTTCTAATACATTCACTCGATTTGTTAGTGCCTCCAAATTTCTATCCATAGTTTCTTTGAATATCGTATCATTCCACACCTTAAACCACGCCGGCATATCATTCAACGACATTCTCGAAGACGCGTGCGAATCGAGTAGGGAGCACAATACTTTCGACGGCTGTTGTTGCGAAGGAGAAGGGGGCGAGCACGGGCTGAGCAGACGCTTACGGCTGAGCTGCTTATCTAAAATCGATGTAGTGGGGGTAACAGGCAGTTGATCGCACTCAGATGCAGGTACTGCAACAGAAACTGCACTCACTGAGCAGGTTTCGCTAAGAGGCGCGTTAGGCGAAATCGAAGCAAACGGCGATCGCAACTTACAGCACAATGCGCAGCGATACAATGCAAAGTTTTAAGTCCACGCGCCGTTTGAGCAAGCAGTGTGAAAAACACGTTCACAGCCTCTACACTTACGAATAGATTTCAAACCACGCTGTACTGTTGATTTACATACTAAGCATACACGCTGACTCATGCCGCATGCTCATGATTACATAGTAACATAATATAAACAACACACCCACTAACATACACTATAATAGCAAGTTCGGTTATCTTCGTAAACGCTCGGCCAATTGCTCGTAATAGCTAGTTATGACAGCTCTAGAGTACACATGTACTTGAGTGACGCTGAAATAATTTCACTTTATATTTAATTTCACTTTAAATTTAAATTTAAAACCACGCGCGCTCACGATGTGGAAAACTGCTGCCAATGTAAAGCAAAATAAAATTAGCACAAATTAGCTGCTGCCAACTTCAAAAAATAAGCCGCCAAATACTGGAAAAATTGTGCTGCTCTAACCTCAAAAATGCCAGAAGCAGATTTTTCAGACTACCCTGGCTCAAAAAGATCGAGTGTAACTGTAATGCTCGTATAAGTAGAAGCCAAAAGGTGTCCAGAGAACCTGCAACAAGTTTTATCCGTCCCCGTAGTACAAAAATTCTTTAAAAAATGAACTTACAGTCTGTCAAGTAAGAGCGTGGTCGACTTCACCGACAGGTAATGAAAGATTTTGCTCTAATTCCTTCGCGAGCCGATAGAGAAAAGCTTTTTCCTTGATTCATTGTCAACAAAAATTCAGTTGTCGTTGATCTTTTAAAAGAGAATCACGTTAAACGCCATGAGTGCTAAGTACGCGTCGCGCTACGAGGCTGTGTTCCTTTGCATCTACCCGAAAGGTCCCAAAATGTCGCAAACAGCAGCTGCTAAATATATGAGGAAGTCGGAAGCATTTGTACAGAAGTGAATACAGCGATATAAAGTGGCTAAAAATGTCGATGATTTACCAGAACGTGGCTCGATAGGAAAAGTGAACAAAAAAGATGAAAAAAGAATAGTGAATCAGTTTTCGCGGAATCCTGCTTTAACACTGCGGCAAGGACAAGCAAAATAAATAGCAAAAGGTTTAGATATATCCTACGAAACTATCCGAACCCATCTTCGTACTCATCATCTGAAATGGCGCAACACAATGAAGAAGCCTCTGTTGACTGAAAAACATGTGACTAAGCGACTCGCTTGGGCGCATGAGAATATTGATAGAGATTTTAAAAATGTCATTTTTACTGATGAATGTTCTATATGGGCACGTTCTGTCCTCACGCGAGCCTGGTCAACTTCCACCAAAAGGCTTGTTCAGCGGACCGTAAAACATGGAATAAAGGTGCATCTTTGGGGCTGCTTCTCAAAGCAGAGATTCGGCACTTTGCACCTCTTTACTGACAACCTAAATGCCGAGAAAACTCATGATAGTAAATGTTAAGATAAAAATATAGTTAAGTGGAAATAAATAAAATGTATAAAAAATAATAAACTATATATGTAATATTATAAAAATAATTTACTACTGTGATCAAAAAGTAAGGTAAAATTGTCATTTGAAACTCCCGGGCATTAGGAAGGCAGGTAAATTTTTTTTTCCTAGGTTGGTAGGACTGTCTATAACATTTGCCAAGCGTCTGTTTGTCAAAAAGTTTAATTATCTCCGAGTTACACGTGTTTTTGTGAACAACCAAAAGTGAATTTTTCGATTTTTACAATGGGTGATTTTGTTGAGCAAAGAACTTGCATCAAATTTTGTTTGCAGTACGAATATTCTTGTGCGGACACGTTGAAAATGTTGCGGAAGGCCTTTGGTGGTCAAACTATGGCATGAGAAAACGTTTATAAGTGGTACAACGAGAACGCGTTGAAGACAAACCGCGCTCTGGACGACCATCAACGTCTACCGACGAGGACCACGTCCAAAAAATCAAAGATTTGGTGCTTAAAAATCGTCGATTGACAATTAGTGACCTCGCTGATAGTGTTGAAGAATCATTTGGCTCAGCTCAAACCATTTTGAAGGATGTTTTGTGTCTCAAACGCGTCAAGTCTCGATTTGTACCAAAATCGCTCAATTTTTTGGAAAAAAAGCGTCGCGTTGATGTGTGTGAAACTTTGCTGTCTGACTATCAGGACCACTTGAAATGCATAATTACTGGAGACGAGACTTGGATTTACGCATACTACCCTGAAACCACCGACCAATCCAGCAATTATCGTGCAAAAGGTGAAGCAAGACTAAAAAGATCACGGCAAAGTCGATCGAAAATCAATGTCATGTTGACAGTTTTCTTTGATTATCGTGGTGTGGTGCACTATGAATTCTTTCCGCCGGGCCAAACTGTCAACAAAAAATATTATTTGAGTGTTGTGCGTCGTTTGCGTAAAGCTATTCATCTGAAACGGCCGGAATTATGGGCAAACAACTCTTGGTTTCTTTATCACGATAATGCACCATGTCATACTGTATTGGTTCTTCGCGACTTTTTTGCCAAAAACTCGGCTCATATCGTTCCGCAACCACCGTATTCGCCTGATTTGGCTTCGTGCGACTTCTGGCTATTCAGCAAACTCAAAAGGCCAATGCGGGGACGCCGTTTTGACACGATTGAGAAGATAAAAACCGAATTAAAGAAGGTCTTGAAGGCTATACCGGAAAAAGACTATTCCGACTGTTTCGAGGACTGGAAAAAGCGTTGGCAAAAGTGCGTTTTATCGGACGGGGATTACTTTAAAGGCGATAAAATTGATTTGGAAGAATAAATGAAGAATTTACATTTTATAAACAAATTCACCTTACTTTTTGATCACAGTAGTATCATAGAAGGTGATTGAACATTAATTTTGTCATCAAATGTTCTTTGAGAAATCGTATGAAAGGACAAGCAATTGTGCACACAGGAGATTCTTGGCTTTGCTTTTGAGATGACTTTTGTGTAAAGTTAATGTTATATCACTTTCTTGAATTTGGAAATTGATGAAAATTTTAAATAAACGAACTGAACGTGCATTTATATGTCTAAAACTTTTATTATATCAAATTAAATAAAACACAAGATTACTTAAAGTTCCACTACGTGTACAGTTGAATTCTAGCTTGTCATGTGTGACGGAGAGTCCATCATAGGCCATCAACGAAGAATGTAAGTGTTTACGTTCTTGTGCGACCGTCTCTTGGTTGCTGGCTTGTATAAGCCTGTTTAGCCGCGAAAATGCGGATTTTTCGAAAAGCCCGCAACGTTCGAAAATCGCGCGATTTTTGAACTTGCGGCGACAATCGGCAAGAAATTTTTAAAGCCGCAAGGGAAGAGGAGAGGAGAGCGAGCGCAGCGAGCATTTACGCTGTGCTTTCCTGCGAGTGAGTTTCGTTGCGCGCTCCCGCGAGGACGGTAGAGATAGATCCCGCGGTTAAACTTAGTTTTTGTTCCTCTTTTATTTAGAACGAGCGTCGCGAGTGAGTAAAGTCAGGTGTGAAGGTGTGCAAGAGAGAGCGAGAGAAAGAGTGAGGAAGAAGTCGGGAGAGCAGGGCGAGGGAGGAGAGGAGCGACGGCGAAGAGGCTCAGCGTAGAGGTGAGACGGGGGACGAGGAGAACAAGTGTCAGCGGGAGGTGACTGGAAATCGTTACAGTGACACCTAAAGCTGAGGGTGAGGAGGAGGCCATCAGCAAGCAGGCAAGCTCCTACCGAGGTCCAGCAGCCCTTCTCCGAAGGGAGAACGGCAGGAGCCAACGGCAGCGGTGCGAAAGAGTGCAGCCGGGCGCTAGCTTTATAGCAATCACGAACGTAAAGTGCATCACTGCCACCCTGCTTACCAATTCGATCATGTCTGGAAAAATTATAATCTTTGATTATATAAGAAGAATCAGGTACACCAGGTTCAAGGCACGTCTCGGTAAGAGCAACTACATCATATTTGCATACACTGTTTGCAAGAAAAAATTCTAATTCATTGAAGTGGGCAGACAAATGATTAATATTACTATGACAAATACTAAAATGACCAGACTCATTAAAAAGACCCGACTGAGCAGTTGCCACTCATTGTGGCTGAGTACGCGGCGCAAGTCTATCAAGATCTTGCAAAGATCTAATCGGGATTAGCGGAGATTGATTGTCAATGCGCATATATACAGTCAAGTTACGCACAGTCGGTCGAAAGTAACCCAGATCTTTATACTTTCGATTTGCGGCACGTAGTAGTTCATAAACTTGACGAGGCCTAAGAGGTGTTATAATAACCTTGTTTTCACCGCCTACGCCAAAGATTGATGAGCATGTTTTATCACGCAACAGCCGTGCCTAAGACGCAATTTTATTTCTAATAATCGGCGAAGGTAAGCTAATAACTAAGGCAAAACAATCACGCTTCTCCACAGTACCGGCGTTAGTACGGGACGAGGAGAGAGACCACTTGCGAATCGGCACAACAAAATTTAAGTAATTGATACAATTTGTAACTTCGAAAATACGCTCAATTGCCTGAGGAAAATTGTCCGAAAATTGAGCTGGAATACCTGACACGCGCAACTCACAAGGGTCCGAGAGTAAATTATCACGCTCTCGTATCTTCGTAACAGCCCGAGTGGCCATTATCTCTTCACAAAGTTCGCAAAGTTCGCAATTTATATGCTCGACTTTGTCTTCTAATACATTCACTCGATTTGTTAGTGCCTCCAAATTTCTATCCATAGTTTCTTTGAATATCGTATCATTCCACACCTTAAACCACGCCGGCATATCATTCAACGACATTCTCGAAGACGCGTGCGAATCGAGTAGGGAGCACAATACTTTCGACGGCTGTTGTTGCGAAGGAGAAGGGGGCGAGCACGGGCTGAGCAGACGCTTACGGCTGAGCTGCTTATCTAAAATCGATGTAGTGGGGGTAACAGGCAGTTGATCGCACTCAGATGCAGGTACTGCAACAGAAACTGCACTCACTGAGCAGGTTTCGCTAAGAGGCGCGTTAGGCGAAATCGAAGCAAACGGCGATCGCAACTTACAGCACAATGCGCAGCGATACAATGCAAAGTTTTAAGTCCACGCGCCGTTTGAGCAAGCAGTGTGAAAAACACGTTCACAGCCTCTACACTTACGAATAGATTTCAAACCACGCTGTACTGTTGATTTACATACTAAGCATACACGCTGACTCATGCCGCATGCTCATGATTACATAGTAACATAATATAAACAACACACCCACTAACATACACTATAATAGCAAGTTCGGTTATCTTCGTAAACGCTCGGCCAATTGCTCGTAATAGCTAGTTATGACAGCTCTAGAGTACACATGTACTTGAGTGACGCTGAAATAATTTCACTTTATATTTAATTTCACTTTAAATTTAAATTTAAAACCACGCGCGCTCACGATGTGGAAAACCTGCTGCCAATGTAAAGCAAAATAAAATTAGCACAAATTAGCTGCTGCCAACTTCAAAAAATAAGCCGCCAAATACTGGAAAAATTGTGCTGCTCTAACCTCAAAAATGCCAGAAGCAGATTTTTCAGACTACCCTGGCTCAAAAAGATCGAGTGTAACTGTAATGCTCGTATAAGTAGAAGCCAAAAGGTGTCCAGAGAACCTGCAACAAGTTTTATCCGTCCCCGTAGTACAAAAATTCTTTAAAAAATGAACTTACAGTCTGTCAAGTAAGAGCGTGGTCGACTTCACCGACAGGTAATGAAAGATTTTGCTCTAATTCCTTCGCGAGCCGATAGAGAAAAGCTTTTTCCTTGATTCATTGTCAACAAAAATTCAGTTGTCGTTGATCTTTTAAAAGAGAATCACGTTAAACGCCATGAGTGCTAAGTACGCGTCGCGCTACGAGGCTGTGTTCCTTTGCATCTACCCGAAAGGTCCCAAAATGTCGCAAACAGCAGCTGCTAAATATATGAGGAAGTCGGAAGCATTTGTACAGAAGTGAATACAGCGATATAAAGTGGCTAAAAATGTCGATGATTTACCAAAACGTGGCTCGATAGGAAAAGTGAACAAAAAAGATGAAAAAAGAATAGTGAATCTGTTTTCGCGGAATCCTGCTTTAACACTGCGGCAAGGACAAGCAAAATTAATGGCAAAAGGTTTAGATATATCCTACGAAACTATCCGAACCCATCTTCGTACTCATCATCTGAAATGGCGCAA